>JAJOOD010007701.1:0-61797 GCA_029582525.1 Solanum tacnaense | reverse complement strand
TATTTTCGTCCATTTCTTCTTTTTGCTAATTATATATATATATATATATATATATATATATCGCCGTGGATTTGTGCTTGTGGATCGTGGTGAATATTGTGGTCAGTGAAGATTGCCTTAGATATTTATTATACTCCCTCCGTCCACAATTGTTTGTCAAAGTAAGGTCATGCACACTCCTCAAGAAAAATTTAATATAAGGTGTAATTTGACTAATATAACCCTACTATACCAAGAATACCAAAAGTCCACATAGCTTTTCAATTGAACTACACTATCATTAAGGGCAGAATTGGAAAACAATGACTAATTATTTCTTGATTGTTTAAATTGACAATTAATCTTGGACATCTATTTTTAGTATACCTGCCAAACAATTGTAGACGGAGGGAGTTTTGAATATGTTAATTTTATTATTTAACATACACTAATATTTAACCGTGTAAAATACTTTTTAAAAAGTTATTAGTTCATCTAAACAAAATTACAGTTAATTCACTCATAAAAAAGATGGGCTCAATATATACTAGAAAAATAAGGTAGACCATGGGTACGAAATGGTGGTAATAATACGCTTTTACATTCAATTCAAGAAAGAAAAAAATATTTTTGAAATTTATAATATTAAACATGTTCGAACATTTACTTAATATTCCCATGTACCTTTCGTTGATAGAATTGGATAATTGTATCAAAATGAAACTTTTCGTTAATTATTTATGAATTTAGAAAATGGTAGAATTGGATCCCATGCACCTTTTATTAAACTTTACATGTGACAATTTATGAAAAATCCGTACAAGGTTCACAATACGTAATTATTGAACTGGGAACTCATGCATTTAGGCAGAGCTTGATGTTGATAGGCCTTCAATTTCCTCCCATACTTCTATAAGAAACTTATTTTCTACCCCACGGGTGTGTTTGGTAGGAATGACAATATATTTTGAACTTATTTTAAAATATTTACATAAAATCTAGGAGGAGACCAACACACAATTAAAAATAAAGGTTATTTCCATTCAAATTAAATAGAAATTTGTGTTATAAAATATGACGATATTCTCTCTTATCTTTTACTAAACCAATTCATTGGAAAAGTTTATGATAAAAAAACATATTCTCAATAAAATAATGTAAAGCTTCCCAATTTTTACGTATGTAAACACTACTAATTTTTTTCCCACTAATTTAATCGAAATATCAGTAGATATACAAGCCAAATGAAAGTAGAGGTAGGAGTATGGGGTTTGGTGGATATGGGGTTGGGGTTGGGGCAGGTGTGTTTTTGGAGAATAAGGATGAATGAAATATTATTTATGAAACTTTTATATATATATATATATATAATAATAATAATAATAATAATAATTCAATTGCACCATAATTAAAAAAATTGTTCTGGCAGAGAAAACGTTTTCCTCCATCCTAAACACATTATTAAGTATTATTTTTAATATTTTCCATTTGCTCAAACGTTTCAAACTAGCCAAATATTTTCCATTTGCTCACACTACTAATTTGTATTTTATCAAAGACAAATTTGACCGGTGTTTTTCGTTATTAATCGTTGATCGACCAGCAAGTTTTCCGAAAGCGAACTGAATGGAATTGTTACTTTCCAAAAATCTTGCAAGAAGGTCTATTTTCCCACGTAGTTCGTCGGTCAACCCCTTTTGGTGGGATGATATGAAGTTCTTTCGATTTTGATTGTTTTAAAATTATTTCTTAGAGAAATTAAAAAGATCATTTTCAACTTACTTTCTATTACTTAGAGCAAAATCGATAAAACTTTCAAAGCTCCCAATTAATTCAATTAGAAATAAGCTTACCATTAAAAATAGTCATTCTATATAATAAAACTATTGCATCACTTTATCGACTATGGTATGGGATGCGTCACGGAACTTTGTCCAAGAATTTTAAAAAATATATGTTCAATATGAGATGTTGGTCATCCAAAAGGCTACTGCCTACAGCCAAGATTACTTTTCACTTCATTTTTTCTTTTTGATTATTTTGTATCAACATTTTGCGACATGTTTCTGGGAATGCTAAAGGATATGTATGGCAGTTTCTTTTTTGACCAATTACAGGGGAATACTTAATTTTAACAAAATGGGCCTTAAATACTTAGGGGTTGATTAGGTTGGAAACAAGTTATCCCAAGATAAGTTATCCTGGAGTTAGCGGTTAACTATTTTGAAATAACTTATCTCACCATGTATATGGAATAACTTATCTCATGATTATGATATAAATGGTGAAATAAGTTATCCCAAACATAGCAACCAAACAACATAAAATTTCCTTATTCCATCACTATTTCCTTATCTCATCACTATTATTTTTTAATCCCTCACACCAAACGAGTCTTTACTCCTAAAACCAACCAGGCCATAATCAAAGGAAGCACCCTAGTACAAACAACTAAATCATCATTAAAATTCACAAAAACAAGAAAGTTACTAATACATAAAACAAGAAGTAAAAATCTCAAACACACTTCTCAGTTCCCAATAATCTAGTACTACTAGCTAGCTAGCTTCTTACTTTTCTCACTTCCCAACCATGTAGTACAATAGTCTCACAATGACCACTCAATACCTCACATAGTTTTGCAGGGCAGTTTCTTTGAAGGTTCAAAAGCAAAAGGTCCCACATTAAACAGCTTTACTTCAGGCTCTATTGGCTTTGATAATGTCATGGGAGATGGAGGTGCAGGGATCAACATGGCTCCACTTTGCCCATTGTGGAAATTTGTTGGAACACTGCATTCTGCTTTTGGTGATTTTGCTAAGAACACCTTGCACTTGTGGTAACCTGCTGTTGTCAACCATTTTGGTTGAATAAAGAAGAACCCATTCTTGTCTGTTGTGCCTAGACTTGTTAAATGGTACTTTGTGTTGTTACATGCCAGCTTCACTACCGCTCCTGTAACACAAATTAACATAGTCAAAAAAAAAAAAAAAGTTACACCATAATACATTATGGTAAATTTATAACAATGTTTTGAAATAATACAAGTAATTAAAATGTTTAAGATCACAATATCAAACTAAGACAAGTATTTTTGGACAGAGCGAGTAATAAACATTTGTAAAAAGAGGTGACCTTGGATAGGAGAAGCTCCCAAGAGGGTGTCAACCCCTCTATACTTGCAAGCTTTGCAGTAAACAACTCCTCTCACACCTACAAACTTTCTGGCCGGAAGAGGAGACGGTGGTTTAACCGGTGGATGAGTTGGTGGTTTACTAGGAGAATGTGCAGGTGGTGTTGGTGGTTTGACTGGCAGAGAAGGTGATTTACTAGGTGAATGTGCTGGTGGAGTTGATGGTTTGACTGGCGGAGAATGTGGTGGTGGAGTTGGTGGTTTGACTGGTGGAGATGATGGTTTACTTGGAGAATGTGGTGGCGGAGAAGGTGGTGGTGGAGTTGGTGGTTTGACTGGTGGATATGATGGTTTACTTGGAGAATGTGGTGGTTTGACTGGTGGTGGAGATGAGTGGGAGGGAGGAGAAGCAGGGGGTTGGGAGTGGTGTTTATGGTGGTGGTGGTGGCCACCTTTATGAGGCTTAGGGGCTTCAACAGGTGGGGAGCTAACAGAAGAATGAGGAGCTAATTCTGAAGCCACAATGCCAGCATCATTTTGGCCAAGAACAGTGAAGGAAGTAATAAGTAAAAAAGCAAGAATAAACCCAAGGGACTTTGTTGGAACAAAATCCATTTTTTCTTTTGACAAATGGTGTCTGTGAATTGAACTCTGAGTAGGTGTGTGTAAGGGGAAAATGGATGAATTTATAAGGGTTGAAACAATACTCTAGGTTTCAATTAATTTGAATTTTTTTTTAATCTTTATAATTCTTTAATTTTAATTATTCACGTGACATTTAAAATTTACAAAATTTAAAAATAGAGTAAAGGAAACATTATTATGAACAATGAAAAGATTTATAAAAAGGAGTAGGAATCATGAATTAAGGGGTCCATCTGATCCTGTTTAATGGGCCAGAAATGAAGATTAGGACAAATAAAAGGGGTAAAATTCATAATGAAGATATTGTACAGGTGGCTAAATGCTTCACATGCAGAGGACAGGATGGGGCATGTTAATTTTGCACATCTAACCATGCCTTTAGTACAATTTTCCATACGTAATGTAACATCTTAGTCCTGTAAATGGTTATAAAAGGAGACATATTCAGATCACTACATTCAAATTGGCTTTTCCCATTCCAGCTAATTATGTTTAAATTCTTTTAATTAAAACATAACATAATCTGAAAATAATTACTCTCTCCGTTTAAAAAAGAATGACCTCATTTATTTTTAATTAAGTCAAAATAAAAGCGCAAAAATATCATTTATTTTGAATTGGAGTAATAGTATACCTTTTTGTCTGGATATAGAAAACTAGGGATGGAGTTGGTATACAAGACAGAATTCCAGGAGTAACGGCTAAATTGGAGCAGCAGCTTGCCGAATAAGGCTGGTTGCCTCTTCAATTTCTGGTTTACTTCTCGAGGAAACTCTCTTTTACATTTTAAATGTTCATAAGTTGGGTAAGGTTTAATTAAGTATAGGATTAGTATTAATTATATGTCGCGATTCGAGTTTTAAATAAGAAAATATTTTAACTAAAGTAAAGTTTTCAATGTGAATCCTAATTAATTGAATCCTCAAATGATCAAATATCGGACACTTAGCTCTTATGTTAAACATTTTAAAGTTAAAATTTAAAATTTGAAAAATTGGGTCTTTGAAATTATATTTTTTGGAATTTAAGTTGTATTTGGACATAATTTTATTTTGGAACTTTTTAATATATCCACCTTTCAGGTGAAATAAATTTGTCCAGAAATTATTATCCCAAATTATAATCTGAAGATTATCAAACGAGTCCAAAGAATATACTACTTTGACCCTCCAATTATTGAAAGCTGTGTAAATACATTGATTGGAAATCAAAACCAAATTACCCATTGGTACTAAACATTGGACAAGGGATCATTATTTTCCCTTTTCCATCTTTGGTACATCACGTGACGACATTTCATCTTTTGATCAAGAAGGAAAAAACAACACTCGAACATATTTTTAACTTCAAAATTGAAAACACTCTATTTCTAATAATATTACTACCGCATACACCTAATGATGTGTATCAACAAAATATGAGAGTAGGTATACATGTATCACGTTGATTAATTGAAAGCAATAGATAAATGTGGATTTCACAAATTTTCTCGTGCTTTCAGCAAAAAGGAAATAAAAATAAAAAGAAAAGACATTTTTTCTCAGTTTATTGTGCTTGAGGACTCATCTAAATATTATTAGAGTTTAGATTTTCACCTCATTATTATAGTATTATGTTACACTTGGGTCACATAACAAATCCAAGTAGTAAGTAGTATAACAGGCTTATATGGGCCTGCTGATCCATTTTCCGGGTCAGCACAGGCCTTGATATCCAGTTAACAGAAGTAGCAATACTGACCCAGGCCCATGAGCTCCCTCTTTTTTTTTTTTTTAAAAAAAGTAACGTACCCATGAGCTCCCTCATTGTCACTCAGTAATATCTTTTTTTTCAATAATATGGTAGTACACACTACACTACACTTGCATGCAAATTTTTTCTTCACAATCAAATAATTTAACATTAGTTGTTAAATATTAGAAAGAAATTACTAATTATTTAATTATAAATAAGTGATAAATATGTGTATAAAAGACGTATATGATCCCTCATTCATTAGTTTGATATAAATATCGAGTTCGATTAAATTTTAATCCTTAACTTTAGTACCCTCATTAGCACATTTTTACTCTTTTTAAAAAAAATAAAATGATATGATATGATACTTTTTTTGCCTATTCATTTAAGAAAGGATTGAGACATTTTTATATTTAGCAACTCGTTTACTATAGTATTCTCATTTTAGTCGTAACAATTTTCATATAGCTAGGAATGACAAGTCATATTTAGGAATTAGAACTACAAGATTCTAAAGACACTATGATATATTCTACATATTTAATATAACATGGTCATTAATTTACTTCATTTTATCAAGTAAAGTAAGAAAAATTAGTACAATTTTTTTCGATCAAAGCACAATAATTGTTTTCAGGTTTCCAGTCTAAAGTTGCAAGACAGAGGGAAACAAAATTCATAGAATGAAAGTCAAGAGAAGGCAATAGTATAAACTTTTAATTTTGATAACTCCGTTATCATTCATCCATTAGAAGTCAATATCAAATTGTTACAATTTTTTAATGAACTTCATTTCTAGCGTAAGTACTAAGATGTATCGTTCATGTTAAACTACAGAAAGGAAAAGATAAAAGTATTTTCCGTGAGAAACTCAAATCCTTTCATACTTTTATTTTCCTAGCTAAGTACTCCAGAGCTCCATTTTTACTTTCTGCATGGGAATTTGTTGGGGGCTTCAAATATAAAAGGCCCAACACCAAAGAAATCAAACATTGGGCCATGATTACCAGGTGGCAGGATAGGTTTCAATACAGCACCAGATTTTCCATTATTGTAATTTGTTGCCACATTGCAAATTGGTTTGGGTGATTTCAGTAAGTATACTCTGCATTTGTGTACATCTGCTCTGGCTAAAGATATGGGTGTGATAGAGAAATCACCATTCTTGTCTGTCAATGCTGTTTGAACATTTGCCTTCCTTCCATTATTGTGACACACTAGCTTCACTGAAGCTCCTGTAGTGTATATAAACCACACAACCATTGATAATTTTAAGCTCATGAATCATAATAATTGCAAAAGACAATGACGATACTAAGATATTTTTAAGTCAGTTTTTGATTTCTGAAGTGTTCGACAAATAAGTAATGAAGTATTTGACAAGTTTAAAAATAACTTAAAATAAGTTTTTATGACTTTTTATTTTTTGACTTAAAAACTATTTTTTTTTAGCCAATTCAAACGGCTCTTTCTCGGTAGATATACATACAATTTTCGGGGCAGTCCAACCAGGGCTGAGCTAAGTCATTTTAACTACGGTTCGACTGCGTAAGTAAAAATGATTGTAATTCGAATCACATAAATTAAGAATCCTGGTCCCAATTCTCAATCCAAAATTATTTAAGTTTGACTAGTGTAGGTTGGGGCAATTGGGCGGATTGAGTCAAATTTGGGTGGATTAGGTTAAGATAACAATCGGGTCAAGATCCTATCTAATTTAAATTTGTTTGGATAAAAACAGATTAGATAATGGATAATATAATATGTCAATCCAATTTTTACCTAACTTAATTGTTTTATTTGTTCTTTTAAATTATTTTAGTATCTAAGAAAATTATTTTTTTCTTTATTATGACTATATATAACAAATCAAATTGAAAAAATGTTTTTTAAAAATATTCTGATAAGATTTCTCATTAGCCAAATCGAATTACATATCAATCCAATTTTGAACGAATTGAAATGGGTTAGGTTAAAATGAGTTGAGGTAATGAATTGGCGGATCAACAACCCGTCAACTCGGTTCTTAGTAACTTTTTGTGTTTGAGTAAATGCAAATAGAATGAGAATATAGTAATGAAGAGAAATAAGGGTAGTGAAATAACCGTGCAGTGGGGAGGCTTTAAAGAGAGAAGGAAGCCCTCTGCTACTGCAAGATTTGCAATTAACACGGCCGACGACAATTAGTGGCTTTCCGGCGGGATGAATTGTCGGCGGTGGAAGTTTAACCGGTGGTGTGATTCGTGGAATAAATGGGGGACTTAGAGTTGGTGGAAATGGTTCAATAGGTGGTTGATTAGTTGGTGGTGGCTCAACAAATGGAGGCTCATGAGAAACGGGTGGTGGCTCGATGTTTGGCGGCTCATCATAATCAGTTGGTGGTGGTGGTGATGACCTGATAGGTGGTTTATTAGTTGGTGGTGGTGATGGCGGTGGTGGTGATGGCGGCGGTGTTCTCCTTATTGGTGGCTGAGTAGCTGGTGGTGATGGTGGTGGTCTCCTTATTGGAAGTTGAGTAGGTGGTGATGGCTGCGGCGTTCTGCTTATTGGTGGCTGAGTAGCTGGTGGTGATTGTGGTGGTGGTAGTTTTGGTGGCTGAGAAGGTGGTGGTGCACGTTGGATTGCTCGTGGCGGAGCAATTGGTGATGGTGGAGGTGCTGGTGGTGGTATTGTTGGTGGCGGTGGAGGTGTTTGTTTTTGTGATTGAGCTGGTGGTGGTATTGTTGGTGGCGGTGGAGGTGTTTGTTTTTGTGATTGAGCTGGTGGTGGAGGTGCTGGAGGTGATTGAGCTAGTGGTGGTGGTGGTGATGGCGGTGGAGGTGATTGAACTGGTGGTGGTGGTGATGGTGGTGGTGGTGACTTAACTGGTGGTGGCGGTGATGGTGGTGGTGGTGGTGACGGTGATGGTGAGGGTGGTGGTGGTGAAGGTGAAGGTGGTGGTGGTGACTTAGCTGGTGGTGATGGTGGTGGTGACGACTTAGCTGGTGGTGATGGTGAAGGTGATGGCCGTTTAACAGGTGTAGGGGTAGAGGGACTTCTCTTAGGAAGGCGTCCAAACCCGAACCCTTTGGTTGAGATGATTTCATTGTCCTCATGATTGTCTAATGACGAATTTTCAGTGACTTCACCAAAGCTGAGCTCTGAGAAAGAGGCAACTACTAATGCTAATACTTGTATGAGCACTATGGCCTTTACTGACGTAAAAGCCATACTTAATTTGTTACCTCAAATCAACTCATGTAAAATGAAGTAAGGTGAGAATGAATTTATAGGAGCTTCATAAGCCATATATGTACGAATTTTGTCACAATAATAAAGAAAATAAATGAAAAGGTGATACACATATTCATATACGTGTGTTAAGCTTCTTAACAAAAGCGACTTCGTATCAAAATGACTCAAACTTGAGACCTCTTGGTTTAGCTTTATTGGTAATAATAATGTATCTTACATCATCAATGTCCACATGCTACAAGGTTAAATTATACATATATGGTGATATTGCTTTCTTAAAATTAGTAGTGTAAACCTAATGTTTTAATTAGTCTCCTCTAAAGTTTGTTTTAATGGGGAAGGAGTGAGAAGGACAAATATTTCTTAGCAGGAGATTTATACGTTGTTAACACTTCTCATGCAATATTTTTCTGTTTATAAAAAGTTAACGTTTTATTCAACCGGATTCAGTTTGATGACAACACAAGATTCAACAAGTAAATAATTAATTATCAAGTTACTTGCATTTTGCACTTACCTTAACATGTGCATAATTGTTTTCTTTAGCTTTATATTTGCATCTATTAATTATTTGAATTCTGGTAATTAATTAATTAATTAATTTTGTTATATCCTTTATACTCTCTAACATTCTAGGACCTGCACTTTTACAGAAAGAACTCAATCACCATAGCAAAAAATTGATCAAACATGGGGGCATGGACGTTATCTTTCACTGGCGGAATAAGCCATGTGATGAGAGTATTTTAGTTGGCTTACAAATGACCAAACATTTGACATGACATTGTTTTTCTTTTCTCATTTTGCTGGTTCTTTAAATTACACAGTAATCAATGTTCAATAGGTCATTAATACGACAGAATAATCTTTTCGTTTTGGTTTTGGTTTTGATTTTGATTTTGATTTTCTCTGATACAATGTGTAATTTGTATGACTGTGGATGCTTGAAATCAAATTTAAAAGAACACTGTGAGTAGAAGGACTAAGAATATTGTGAGGGACATATTAATATTCTTCTCTTCTTATAAAACATGAATTACAATTAATTTTTGTAGGCATACGTCAATGCGAGGAATACAAAAGTATCTCATGAGTATATACACATTTAGGAATATATTGTAAGTTATTTAAAATTTTATATATGTGATAAAAATATTATTGACTACCTATAAATATAAAATTTCAAATTCAATTAGATTAATGATATCCCTAAATCATAAATTTCAAATTTTGAATCTGATAAATTTCTTTAGTTTTTTTTTTCTTTTCTCGTAGCAAATAATGTTGTAATACAAAGTTATCTAGTATGAAAATAGATGCTCACATGCAATTCGTTGCGGATCAATTATGTCATTAGAAATTTTACTCCATTGTATACATTCATTCTTGCTGAAATGCAAATGCAGGGTAAAACTGTAAATAAATCTTTGTAGTAATCTGACTCTATTTTCGAATCTCGCACATAGTAAAAGCTTAGTGCATCTGTCTGTCTTTTTTTTCCAGCTCTCCTTATAATGCAAGGTAAGAAAGTTTTTGTATTTTAGTTTATATGTTTCAAAATTTAAAATCTACTTTAAAGTTTTGAATTAATCCCATGTCAAGAATTTTTGGTATTGATTGTCGATTGAGAAAAAAGGTGGCAAATGGACGGATTTAATTTTGAAGGATTCAAAATGTGTTGCAAGTTAATAAATAAGCGAGTTATTGATCCTTCGTAAAGTTACTATGCTAACTCGCCCAATTTTTATTGAATTTTGATTGCTTTATTTGTTCTATCACGTGTATAAATAATTGATAGAATTATGTTTTTATGAGTTAATTTTACCACCTCTAATTGGGATTATCAATTGTCCAAATTGACTTAATAATACTTTATCATCTCCCAAAATATGGACTATATCGTAAATGTGTCGGAGATATTTGAACATATAGATTTCATGTTAAAACAATTTCTCCTTTGACAACATCAACACTTCAACTTTTCATATATAATTTTGACTTGTATATATTACTCATTTGATTTTTTTATATCTGTATATAAAGTTTTTTTCTCTTAACTGTGTATAGAAAACAAAAGAAAAAAAATTATTTTTCATAGCTCAATGCCCTTAAACTTTTTTTTTTTTTTTTTTTATATCTCTCTGAATAGTAACCGCATCGCATAAGATGGGACTGATAGAGGAATTAGTGTATTTTTACTTGTTCAATAATGCTACCATCCTTTGTTTTCCATGACTGAACAATGCTCTTATAATTTTCTATGCATAGCGCATGGTACTTTGCTTGATGCTTCAAAAATAAAAGGTCCAACTCCATATAAATCAGACATGGGTGGTTGTACGGGGACAATCACTGCAGGGGTAACAATCGGTGGCTTAGGGGGTACGACATGTTGCAATAGAGCACCTGTTTTTCCGCCATTGAAGTTTGTTGGGACATTACAAGTGGGATTTGGTGATTTCACTAAATATACCTTGCACTTGCCGATATCTGCTCCGATTAATGATTTGGGCGTGAGACGAAACTCACCATTCTTGTCTGTTATGGCTGATTGAACAATTGCATTCTTCCCGTTGTAGCAAACTAGTCTCGCAGAAGCTCCTGCAAGAATAGTAGTATTAATTAGCATAAGGACGAAAATTTAGTAAATTTCAAAAGATATTAAACGATGAATATAAGTTTTCAAATATTAAGGTATATATGTGGCAATTTTGGAGAAAAAAGTGTGTTAATTACCTTGGAGTGGGGTAGCGTTGAGGAGATTGGGAACTCCATAGCTATTGCAGGGTTTACAGTAAACAATCCCATTCACCGTTAGAGTTTTGACGGCGGGAAGAGATGGAGGTAGAATAGGCTTAACTGGTCGACGTGGAATAACGGGTGGTTTCGCTACTGGTGAGGATGGAAATGGGGCTATTATTACAGGTGGATGAGGAGCTGGTGATGGAGATGGTGCCATAATTGGTGGATTAGCTATTGATGGAGGAGGAGCTGGTGGAGGAGATTTCTTAGAAAGTGGTGGCGGTGGTGGTGGTGGTGGTGATGGAGATGGTGGCTTAACTGGTGGTGGAGTTGGTTGTCTTGCTGGTGATGGAAATGGTGCCTTAACTGGTGGTGGAGTTGGCTGTCTTGCTGGTGATGGAGATGGTGCGTGAGGAGGTGGTGGTGGTGCCTTAACTGGTGGTTGCTTTACTGGTGGAGGTGGTGTTAGCTTTATAGATTTATCAGGCTTACATTGGGAAGGTGAAGGTGGTGATAATTGTGACGATGTTATTGGGTTAATAATAGATGAGATGACGGGTAATAGAGGAGGAATTAGAGGAGGAATATCAATAGGGGGGATGACAAAAGGAGGAATGAAAAATGAGTCTGTTGACGGTGGTGGTGGTGACTGTTTAGGCGGTGGTGGTGATGGTGGTGGTGGTGATGGTGGAGGTGGTGGCCAAACCTGTAATCTTGGCTCGATCACCCGGGGAACTGGAGATTGTTCATAATCATAATTGTAAGAGAATGGATCAGGGGGGAAATCGAATAGATCACCAAGGTCAAAGCCTTTTACATGGGTGAGCTTTGTGAATGAAGAGACTAGTAGAACTAAAAGGTAATGTATTAGCAGGGACTTCCCTGAAATAACTACCATACTTGTTAACTTAATTAATCACCTCATTTCAAGGATGTCAAATTGTGAATGAATTTATACAAAGCTAGGAGAGAGAGAAGGTTCTCAATTTTATTTTAATGAAACATTATTAAGAAAATAAAAAAGAAATATTTAAAACCATATACAAAATTAAACAAGTCCTCTGGGTGAATAATATTAGTACAATTAATTACGCATAGATGTTTAATATAGAATATTATCTTATCTTATCTATAACTATACTTTGTGATCATGATTTTATGACTAAAATTGTCAATTTATCTTGAATTTTGGAAATTTTATGATTTTGTTAGTACAATTTTTTTATGACGCTGGATTTTTAATCACATATCTGAAATATTTTCCCACAGTTTCGCGCTCTTTCGCAAGTAAAATATTTGGCCGCATAATACATAAATATTTCATCATTTGACTTGTTCTCATTTCACATTTATACCCTCTAATTTCTGGTGTGACAAATAGATGTTTGAACTTGTGTAAAGTTGAACAAGTAGATACATGAGTCCTGTGACATAATTCACGTAGAACACCATGTAAGATGCGAAATAGCCATGTTGGATAACACGTAGGACGCGTGTGTCTATTTGTTTAAATTTATAGAAGTTTAAGTGTTTATTCATGCGCTCCCGAAGCTGAAGGGCATGAATATGAAATGAAGCCATTTTAAATGATATATTTATGTAAAACAGATAGTAAGCAGAATGACAATCCAAATATCAATCTATTTTGCCAAAGAGAAATAATCACCAACTTAATTTACTTTCTTAATCGCATTTTGCACTTGTCAGTAATATTTTGTACTATTAAGTTCTTCTAAATTACGCATTTCTTTCAAAATCTTCAAGAAAGTTGTTATGAAGCGCAAGAAAAAAAGTACTAGTAATTAAAATTTGGAGTCTTTACAATAATTAATTTGGTTCAGAAGAACTGTTTAATTATCTTTGTTTTGATTTTTATGTTAAAAATGTATATTATTACTGATTATTTCTTTAGTATTACACTTTGATCTTACTTTAATTAACAGTAAATAAACCATATATCCCCGTAAAAGAGATTTGATCAAACATTGGACGTGGCCATGAGCATATACAGAAGCCATGTCGTGAGAGTTTATCAGTTGGCATAAAATTAAAATGATGGAACATTAGACATGGGATTGTTTTTCTTTTCTGCTTTTGCTTTTTCTTAAAACAGACATACTAATTAATTTCTCTCTAATTTTAATTGACGCCACTTGTAAGTGCTCTAGCTCGTTACTATTTCTTTCACAAGAATTTAAAGTTGATATGTTTCTTTTTCTATAGATGCAAGTTTACAAAGGGGGAAGGAAAAAACAAGCATTGAAATGACGGCTATGGATAGTTATGGATATTTACTTCATATCCTTGGCATCCTTATTCAGTTTGTAGGGAAAGCCAAAACGACTATCAAAGTGCTAGCAATTCGTAGGGCTTTGGAACGAGCTTTATAAAATAGTTGGGCAAGAATTCATATCTTATCAGATACAAAGAATGTGGTGCAAATGTTACAAAAGAAGTTAACGATTTATCCAGCAAAATAGATTGAAAATTGATATGTTCTTTTGAAGATATCAATATTTTATATATTTTTCAAATATGAATATATTACTAGCTCATAATCTAGCAAAATTTTCTATTTCTCTAGCTATTATATAGAATTTTTTGGGATTCAGCTTTGCAATGTTGAGTAGATTATAAAATAATATAATGAAGTTATTTATTTTTTTAAAAAAGTTTTCATTCTACATAAAAGAAAATAATACAAAGACAAGAAATTAAAATTACTATAGTTATATGTTGTTGAAATTAACAAAGATAACCTACTTTTTAATATTGTTATGCATGGAGGATCCAAAGGGCGTGAGGGTGTTCATCACCCAATCCTATTGGGAAAAAAATTACAGTGTAATATATATAGAGAGAGATTTCAAAGTTCAAATCCTACCAATTTCTGAATTTTATGCCCTCCGAAAATATAACGATGAATAAATTAGACCAAGCTTAGCACCCTCAAATAATAAAGTATAACAGCGAAAAAGAGAAGTTCCCTATCTTGTACTACGTAATATATTTTTGACCATGGAAGATTTATGTGCACAATTTATAATAAGCAGAAAAAAGGACCCGCATGGCCCCGTAAATTATGTAATTTGCTTTATAAAAAATAAAATAAAACACACTAACTTCAGTATTAGCTCAAAACTATTATGTTTGGTGATTTAATAAAAATAAAATAAAACATCATCCGTTTCAATTTGTGTAAATCTATTTTGACTTAGAATCGAGTTTAAGAAAAAAGCAATTTTTTTTTTGAATTTTGTGTTCTAAAATTAAAGTTATATCAAATGTACTAAATTGACACTTAATCTAGTAGTGTTAAACATGTTTCGTGAAAGATAAGAAAATAGGTCAATTGAATTGAAATAGGGAGAGTAACACATATAAAGCCTTAACTGACTCAAAGCTATATTTAGAGATTCAAATTCTAGTACAACCATTCAGTCTCTCGTTAAATAACCACTTAGTACGTTTAATTTTCGTAAGACTTAATTTAGGGCATACAATTCAAAATCCACATCTAATATTAGTTCTGAATAGTGAACATTTTTTTTTCTTATTACTTTCTCCCTTTCTCACAGCATATCTGGCGGTGTTTGTCCCACAAGTGGTGTAAGAGGAGCTGGTAACGCTGGTGGCGGTGGAGAAGGTGATGGCGGTGGTGGTGATTTCCAAAAGAAAGGAAACTCCCATTTATAAAAATCACTTGCATCAGGCAAACTTCTCAATCTCATACCTTCTATAAGACTTAGCTCTGAGAAAGAGCTAATAACAACCAACATTAAAAGTTGTAAAAGCACTAGGGCCTTCAGTAGTGGAATTACAGCCATACTTGTTAACTCAACTCAAATATTGTGCCTAAAAAAGAAGGTAAATGGGAATGTATTTATAGGAGCATGAAAAAACAAAAAAAAGTACCTCTTCCATAGGCATCAATTTAAGTGTCTTAATTTAAATGGACAGAAATTTATTAAATAATATTTCTTGGGAATGAAGAAATATTATATGGAGTACCAATTGAGAATCCCGGCGGCCTTTAATTCCGATGAATAATGTTCTGGCTTCCAATGGCCGGCCTTCGAAAATTTGGGGAAAATTTATTTATTCGAGTCTTCTAAAATATTTTTCCGTTCTGGTTTCCTGATAACGTAGTTCTACTATTGCCAACGTTTTCTGAATTCTAGTTGTGATGCTCTTATTATGTCTAATATAAATTACTTTGCTATTTTTAAATTTTCTATATTATTGAAAAAAAATTCAAAATGTCAATATTTTGACATTTAATAGGACCTTTAGCAACACTTTCAATATTCATAAGAAATCTCACAAAATACTTGTTGACTTCGAATTTACCTTTATCAATGGATGAAAAATCTTTTGAATTGATTGTGAGATTTCTTGAACAAAATGTAGGAAATTAGAAGAGATGATTTTCTTGAACAAGAAAAAGAGATAATAATGACAAAAAAGGGAAGAGAGAAAAAAGATTGATTTGGGTAAAACCTAAAAAGAGGGGTAAATGGGTAATGGAGTATTCTTTTTTTATTTTTTACCCGATAGTGGAATAAAAAAATAGTCGTATGTGGGTCTGATTTGAGAAAATAAAAGGAAAGGAAATTAATTATATTAAGATACTGTTTATTTTCTAAAATATTGACATATTGACATTTTTAATAATTATTTTAAAGTGAAGATATTTTTAATAATTATGTCATGATTGTGACTAGTTTGCTAATTTAACCTTCTTTTTTTACTTTTTACCCGATAGTGGAGTAAAAAAATGGTCGAATGTGAGTCTGATTCGAGAAATAAAAGGAAAGAAAATTAATTATATTAGGATACTTTTTATTTTCTAAAAATTGACATATTGACATTTTAATAATTATTTTAAAGTATAGATATTTTTAATAATTATATTACGGATTGTGACTAGTTTGCTAATTTTCCCTATGTAATAGCCTACACGCGTATTTTACATGAAAATAGGAAAGCAAATTTTTATTCACACTAGTCTCTCCTTTCAAATTATTTTTATTTAAAATGTTGAAAATATTTGTTCCCATCACTCTCTTCTACCTTCCCAATATAAATTATTTTTGTTTAAAATATTGAAAATATTTGTTATCAGCTCTCTCTTTTAACTTGCAACCATTTTTCCTTAAAACTTATAAAAGGTTTATTTAGAATTAAAAATCTACTAAAAAAAAAAAGTAAATAATTATGATTCTTCTTCTTTTCTTACGAATCTCTACAATTGTTGGATTCATGCAATTATGCAAATGGCCCAATAGAAGAGACGGGCCCAATTTAAAGCTGCACAACTGGTAAACATTACATATTTATCCGGTCGTCCAAAAATAGTTGCATTAGCTACCTATGTAAAAAAAAAGTGTATATTATTCTGTATATTATATTATATATTACTAATATATAATTATGAGTATGATGTATGCATGCATCTGTCGCTATGAGTCCATACCAATCCAGTATATATACTCAAGATTGATCCTTGTATTACATTAGCATGGTCGACCAACAAAGTTGCGAGCTTTGAAGTTTTACATAATAATGCCGTCGTTATCAACAAACATCTAGCACACAGAGGCAATGGCGTCGCCGTGTATATTTAGCTCTAATAAGTCTTCAAACAATTACAGATTCAATTCCAGTAAGTCACCATATTTTAATAATTATTTACTTGTTTTTTATATGACAGAGCTAACAATAACGCTCCTGCACCGTCGAAGCCGGTTAATGCTCCGACGAAGGATCCTCCACCAGCCAATAATCAGCAGGCCAATTCCCTCGTCTCATGTTGTCATATCAAAGAAATGAGATAATTATTATAATATTTCCCTCATGCAACCATCTATATTAATGATACTCTGAGCTCAATTGAGATGTGTTAAAGCTAAATTTAGAATATTTTGATAACATTTTTTAAAACTTTTTATTGACAATATAAAAATTTCAGTAAATTTTCCAAAACAAGGATAGACATATATATAATTATTGTCCGTCACATAATATTACAAGTGTTTATATCTTAGGTAAGTTGTTATAGATTTTAATTTTGAAAACTTTTTTCAGTTTAGTTAGTTGTCCTAAAAGCTATTAAGTTATTCTAGATATAGTAAAAATATTTTAGAATAAAATTAATTTCACTTGATTGAATATGTCAATTACAATATCATTTTTATTTACAATATCAATTTTATTTATATAGTATCTCATATAATTTTTAATTTAAAAATAGCTATAAATAATTAATATCACAAAGGCATTTAAAATTTTAATTAAGATAATTTCTTTTTAAATTTAATTATTTGATACTGGAATTATTTCAAGCTTCAAATATCTTAAAGGGCATTCAAAGTATATTTGAAGAGAATCTTCAAAGTCAACTTTAGAAATATGATTATTTTAAATTGAAGTGAATTAGAAAAAATTAAGAAGTAAAATTAACTGTAAATTTGATAATTACCTATGACTTACAATCATAATTACATCAATCGTACTTTCATAAAATAGTGAAATTCTAAAACTATGTACTTAATGATTGATAAAAAATCGTACTTCCAAAAAGATTTTTTCAATACTATTAGACAAAGATTCCAACTATTCCACCATAGTTCATGTTGATAATTGTATAGCTTAAAAATTAGATTACAAATTAAAATTCTAGCTAGTCTGTTAAATATGCATATAACATTATAAAAAACTTAATCAAAAGCCATTTTAGAAATACTTTTTGGATTATCGAGGAAATAAATTGGTGATGGAAATTATTTATAGAGTAAGAAGTTTCATTTAATTTCACCAATTTCTTTTCACCCTTTGTTTCTCAATGTACAATTTATTTGGTAAAAATATTATTAAACAATTTTAAAGGGTCGTTTGGTTGGGAACAAGTTATCACAAGATTAGTTATTTTGGGGTTAGCTATCCTGTATTCTGAGGTTAGCTATCCTGGGATAACTTATCCCATCATGTATATGAGATAACTTGTCTCATCACTATGATATAAATGGTGGGATAAGTTATCTCAAACATGACAACAAAACAAGATACAAATTTTTTATCCCATAGCTATAGTTTGATAATTACAATTCGTAGCTACATGTTATAGGTACGAGAGAGGCGAGCAAGACTGGAAAAGAGAGGAGAGAGGCGAGCGAGAGAGGGCAAAGAGTGGGAGAGAGGTGAATTGTATATGTATATCGGTTAGATAATTGTATAGTATACATATGTATTTGTATATATGTCAAGCGAGATTGGGAAAGGGAGGAGAGAGGCGAGCGAGAGAGGGTAGAGAGTGGAAGAGAGGTGAATTGTATATGTATATCGGTTAGATAATTGTATATTATACATATGCATTTGTATATATGGCAAGCGAGATTGAGAGAGGGAGGAGAGAGGCGAGTGAGATTGGGAGAGGGAGGAGAGAGGCGAGCGAGAGAGGGAAAAGAGTGGGAGAGAGGTGAATTGTATATGTATATCGGTTAGATAATTGTATATTATACATATGTATTTGTATATTCTGGCAAATTATACATATACAAACGTGACTAATTATACAAACTCGATGCCAGCCCACATAATTATGTATAATGTTAGTCACGAGTGATAATTATAGCAAACTATAACTATGATGAGTAGTTAAGTAGTATAAGTTTGCTTAACTGCGTAATTTCCTCTTTATTTTATCCCTCACACCAATTGACCCTAAATGTTACTCCATTAAGTAAGTGTTCTCAGGCAAATGAGAAGATTTTCAACCGGTGATAAAACACACGAATGTTATTAGTGAAGTCAATATTTGTTGAGATATTTTTATGAATTTATGGAATTTATATTTAAGAAAATACTTACAAGAAGAATTTGTAAAAGTTTAATTTGGTAAGATGCCATGGCGCAAATCATCTTCTGCACCAAAAAGTTATTTTTTAGTTTGTACGAGACTTAACTTGTCATACATTTTATTAATATTATGTAATCTATGAGATACTATTATATGAAAATGGAAATTTATGTATATATTTTCAACCAATTATTTATTATTTTAAGTGTTGAAGGAAAATTTAAAACTTAAGAGTCAAAATTAAATGTCGTCGTCCAAAAATAGGGGCATTTGGGCGATTAGTGTTAGTTTTTACTTTCATTGAATTCAGTAAGAAGATGAATTAATTGTTTGACTTGGACATTGAGATTATGAGGCTCTTATTACATAATTAATCTGAGTTAAAAGAGATTGATAAGATATTTGATCTATTAGCTTAGGTAAGAATAGAATTATTACTGTATAAATACCATTTTTCATGAAGCCATTTGATTGCCTTAATTTGCGAAAGATCGTAGTACTATCATTTTAACAACAGTATTTGCAACGTAAAAACTCTGATTTGGTTTACTTCAAACGAAATGTGTTTCATTTTAGACAATTGGACTCATCCGAATTTCAAAATTGTGTCAACCCCCATTGTCATGACTCATGTCCATGTATCTTTCTTCAATTTTTTAACTCATACATTTTATTTTTTTTGGGAGGCAAATGAAGTCGCAAAGACTGGCTCCATGATGAACAGTACCAAATGGTATCACAACCTACCAACCTCCCTGAGCAGGCTAGAGGACATAAATCAGGTTGCTAGTTTTAGGATACGACAAAAAAATTATATTACTCTGTCCCTATAATTAAATCTACTGTTCTTTTATCCTAATTGTTAAGAAGAGGATAATCTTTGCTCAACATGCAGATCAGACACATTCTGCCTTAACAATAGAGTCTCAAATTGTGAAGATATAATATTTTTTTGGAGGTTATGATTTATGTCTCCATCGTAAATGTAGTTACCTTTTGGATTTTAATTTACAGATAGGGATCATTGTCAAACCCTCTATCACCCCAAGACGGCTTTAAGAAAAATAAAAATAAAAATCGGTTGGCTATACGTATATATATAGTTAATTAAGAAGTATGATATAATTGGTGGTACAACTCCGATTGTAGGTCCGATTATTCTTATATTTGTATATATGTTTTCTTATAGTATAATGACGTTATTTCATCATAAATCCAAGATAAATAAGAGATTATTAGAAGATTGAAAATCTAGAACCATTATATTTATTGTATTAGTACACGATACTTAACTTTATATTCATTTCTCAACATATTACTACTAAATTTCTGGTATCAGCATATCTCATGGTTGATTATCACACACCTGGTGATTGTGATGGAGACGGCGCGTAGCCGTCACTGTATTCGCAGCGACATGGTGGAAAGCATTGGTGGCTCATCACCTGGTGGAGGAAGTACTGGTTGCTCCTCACCTGGTGGTGGAATCACTGGTGGCGGAAGCATTGGTGGTTCCTCACCTGGTGGTGGAATAACTGGTGGCTCTTCACCTAGTGGCGGAAGCACTGGTGTCTCCTCAACTGGTGGCGGAAGTACTGGTGGCTCCTCACCTAGTGGCGGAAGCACTGGTGTCTCCTCAACTGGTGGCTCCTCACCTGGTGGTGGAATCACTGGTGGTTTCTCAACTGGTGGCTCCTCACCTAGTGGCGGAAGCATTGGTGGCTCCCCAACTGGTGGCGGAAGTACTGGTGGCTCATCACCTGGTGGCGAAATCACTGGTGGCTCTTCACCTAGTGGCGGAAGTACTGGTGGCTCCTCACCTGGTGGCGGAATCACTGGTGGTGGCGGAATAACTGGTGGCTCCTCAATTGGTGGCTCTTCACCTAGTGGCGGAAGCACTGGTGTCTCCTCAACTGGTGGCTCTTTACCTGGTGGCGGAATCACTGGTGGTTCCTCAACTGGTGGCTCCTCACCTAGTGGCGGAAGCATTGGTGGCTCCCCAATTGGTGGAGGAAGTACTGGTGGCTCATCACCTGGTGGCGAAATCACTGGTGGCTCCTCAACTGGTGGCTCTTCACTTAGTGGCGGAAGTACTGGTGGCTCCTCACCTAATGGCGGAAGCACTAGTGGATCCTGACCTGGTGGCGGAAGTACTGGTGGCTCCTCAACTGGTGGAAGTACTGGTGGCCTCTTAGTCCGAGGACTAGGGGGACGATGTTGAGGTTGAACTGGTGGCGGAAAAACTGGAGGAGAACGGGGTGGCCTCTTAGTCCAAGGACTAGGGGGACGATGTTGAGGTTGAACTGGTGGCGGAAGAACTGGAGGAGAACGGGGTGGCCTCTTAGTTCGAGGACTAGGGGGACGATGTCGAGGTTGAACTGGTGGCGGAAGAACTGGAGGAGAACGTGGTGGCCTCTTAGTCCGAGGACTAGGGGGACGATGTCGAGGTTGAACTGGTGGCGGAAGAACTGAAGGAGAACGGGGTGGCCTCTTAGTTCGAGGACTAGGGGGACGATGTCGAGGTTGAACTGGTGGCGGAAGAACTGGAGGAGAACGTGGTGGCCTCTTAGTCCGAGGACTAGGGGGAGGATGTCGAGTCTGAACTGGTGGCGGAAGAACTGGAGGAGAACGTGGTGGCCTCTTAGTCTGAGGA
This sequence comes from Solanum tacnaense, assembly GCA_029582525.1. NCBI lineage: Eukaryota > Viridiplantae > Streptophyta > Magnoliopsida > Solanales > Solanaceae > Solanum > Solanum tacnaense. Next base: position 39,816 of record JAJOOD010007701.1, on the reverse strand, counting down.
CTAGGGGGACGATGTCGAGTCTGAACTGGTGGCTCCTCAACTGGCGAAGAAGGTGGCCTCTTAGGCCGAGGACTAAGGGGACGACGATGTCCATGTTGAGCCTTAGGTCTAGGTTTAATTCTTGGAATCCCAAATCTTAAAGATTCATGAAGAGTTGGATCACGAGATGAAAATTCATCAGTGAGTTGATCTCCATTAGTGAGCTCTAAGAATGAGCTAACTACTAAAACTGAAACTACAAATAGCCACTTCCCTGATATGATAGCCATAATACTTCTTGTTATAATTCTTTCAAATCTCTATGTTGAGTATGTAAAATAACGTTAAAAGGGACCAAATTTATAGGACCATGCATGCAAAAAGAACATTTATGCAATTTTAGTTGGGACAATGGGGCTCAACTATTAAATGAGTTTGCCCTAACTAAATAGAATTTCATTTGCAAGATTATCAAATATTTTTAGCCTTCATCAGTAAATATTCCATTAAGATATTTATTAGTACTATAACAACTAAAACACTATCTTTAAACCTATGTGTTCACACGTTCTAAATATTTGTTAATCCACGGTGAGGATTGTTTTATCAAGATTTAGGGTAAAAAATAATACTCCCTCTGTTTAAAAAAGAATGACCTTATTTCCTTTTTAGTTTGTTTAAAAAAGAATGACCCTTTTCTTTTTTGACATAACTTTAATTTAGAACTACAAGATTAAAAAACCTTCTTTTTTTAAACTCCTTTTCAAGTCAAACTAGGAAATTCTTTTTGAAACGGAGGGAGTATATTTTTTTAAGTAGTAGCATTAGTTGAAGAAAAATTCATTGGTTCACTTTCTTTTACTTTTCTTATTTTTTTTAGGGGGAAATGGATGGGATTAAATCTTTCATCGGTGAAGGACGAAGGGCCTCAACCAATCAAAAAATGCTCACATCCCTATTCACTTTCTGTTCAATCTAATTGCATATCTATTACTGAGATGTGAAATTTTATCAATAATTAGAAAAACCAATATAGTTTATACTTAATTAAACTGATCAAGAAAATATTTAAGCTCTACAAGCTTCCCTTAATTTAGCATAATTTCCAAATTATGTGGGTAAAAGTTAATAAACTCTCTGACCACGTGACCAAAAGTTAGTGGATTTGAAATTTCCTTTTATTGAAACTAGTCACAGTACAAAATATAAGTTGGTATGACTTGTTGGTAAGACTGCAAATTGTTTTAGCAAGGAGATGTGATCTCTGCCATCACCAATGAAAAAAGTTGAACCCATATATATACTCTATTCGTCTCAATTTATGTTACATCATTTAATTTAATATAAAATTTAAGAAATGAAGAGTTTGAAAATTTATGGTTTATTACTCCTAGATCATTTGTGCAGGCATAAATCACATCATTAAGGATAAAAAGGAAATTTTAAGTTAAATTTTTATTTATAAAAATGGGACATTCTTTTTAAAATGGAATATAAAAATAATAGTGTGTCATGTGCCGGATAAATTGAAATAGAGGAAATACCATATATAAGGCACTCCTGATTAATCACTATAAACTTTGCCCGAATTAAAAAGAAACCCAACTAAAACCAGAAAGGAAAAGCGAAGCAAAATTTTCAATGCTTAATGGACGCTTGACTTTGTAATAAAAAGAGTTTAAAAAAAGAGTTGTTGACCAGGATCGAGCATGGGTCTGCAAAGACATATTTCCTCACTTCTACCAGCAAATTAAGGGAAGTTCAATGTTCATTAAGAGTGCACTTTTCAAATATTCCTTTTTATATCAGTTTCTCAAGATAGATATATATATACACATGATTTTTTCGAAGTTAATGGATGCACGTGCATCCCCACCTTTACATATAGGTCCGCCCCTGGCTATTATGAATTAAACCCAAACAATATCCCTTGTTCATGCAATATTAATTGTGAAACTTACATAGATATACTATATTAAAAAATTTCAATGCTTAATGGACGCTTGACTTTATAATAAAAAGAGTTGTTGACCAGGTGCAAACTTGGGTCTGCAAGGAGGTATTTCCTCACTTCTACCAGCAGAACAAGGACAGTTCAATGTTCATTAAGGGTGCACTTTTTAATATATTCCTTTTTATTCAGTTTCTAGATTTTTTCCGAAATTAACGGGTGCACTGCGCCCCCACCTTTACATGTGGGTCCGCCCCTGCCCGTAATAGGGTTTCAATGTCATCAATTGATTTAGAAAACCGTGTTTAAAATCAAAGTCTAGTTCTAATACAATGATAAAGTTCAACAAGTAAAGTTCATTGTCAAAACGCGTTATGAAATTACAAAGGCTTAATGCGAGATTGTCCCATACACGTATAAAATCCTAGTTCAAATCGTCTTTAAAGTTAAAAATAGTTAAAAAAGACATACCTCAATTTCTACTAATTAATGATGATAAAGATATGGATTTTAATCAAATCTCATGAATTTCCACTCTTTAAAAAAATAAACTAGGATTCTAGAGTATATTTAGCCATCCGTATTTGCAAGTGTTATATTTAAATTTTGAGGTACTTAGAAACATTGTGATACTAATTTCATTAAGAGTATATATATCCGCTCATAGACGATTTCAAACTTTCATATATACTACTTTATATTTTCGATCAGTGAAGTACTTATATCCAAATTTAAAAAAATGTAAATACTTCCTTTCAATTTCAACTTAAAAATACAACTACTGTAACAAATAGTACTATAGTTTATACCTAATTAAACTGATCAAAAAAATGTTTAAGTTATACAAGCTTCCCTTATTTTAGAATAATTTCCAATTAATGTGGGTAAAAGTTAATAAATCCACTAACCATACAAAAAGTTAGTGGAGTTGAAATTTTCCTTTTATTGAAACTAGTCAAGCAAAATACAAGTTGGTATGACTTGTTTATAAGATTGCGACAAACAGTTTTAGTATGGAGATGTATTAATCAATGAAGAAGTTGATCAACTAATAAAGTTAAATCCAATTAATATTCGTTCCTCGTGTATATTTATATTATATCCCTCAAGCAAGTATGATATACAATTTAATTAATTATATCAGCTTAATGATAAACCATTAAGGATTGGATCCAAAAATCCGAATCCATAAGTGTTTAATGAGTTTGTGCCTATTTGTAGCTCCAAATGAAAATCCGAAACTCGGTAAGTACTGTTGGAGCCTGACCTGCCTCATTTCATAGAAAACTACAATTGGGAAATGTACAGAAATCTTATATATTTAGAGGCTAATTATATTTTATTCCAAAAGTTTTCTCAATACCTCGATACCTTTCTTAATTATGTGATACATTACAAATGATATATTACTTAATGAGAGAGATGTATTCAAGGGGGATAGGTATGGAGATGATTCCGAGAGAGATTTTTGTAATTTTTATAAGAGATAGAAAATTTTAAAAATTATGATATCTTAAATTGTGTATTTATGTTTTTTTTTTCATTATTTTATTTCAATAATTTTGAATATATATTTAGCCATCCGTATTTGCAAGTATTAGATTTAAATATACTTTGAATTTTGAAACATTGTGATATTAATTTCAGGAAGAGTATTTCTTTCAAGAGATAATTTATTTGTCCGATTATTCTTATATTTGTTTATATGTTTTCTTATAGTATAATGTTATTTTGTCATAAATCCAAGACAGAAAAGAGACTAGAAGATTTAAAATCTAGAACCATTATATTTATTGTATTAATACTCGATACTTAACTTTATATTAATTTTTCAACATATTAATTAGTACCAAGTTTCTGGTAAATATAAGCAATTAAGCATATATATCTCAAGGCTGATCATCAACTAGTGATGGTGATGGAGACGGCGCGTCACAGCGACATGGTGGAAGCGCTGGTGGCGGAGGCATTGGTTGGTCCTCACCTGACGGTGGAAGCACTGGTGGCTCCTCAACTAGTGGCGGAAGCGTTGGTGGCTCCTCAACTGGTGGCTCCTCAGTTGGCGGAGTAGGTGGTGGCCTCTTAGGCCGAGGACTAGGGGGATGACGATGACGATGACGATGTCGATGTCGATGTCGATGTGGAATCCTAAATCTTAAAGATTCATGAAGGATTGGATCATCAGTGAGTTGATCTCCATTAGTGAGCTCTAAGAATGAGCTAACTACTAAAACTGAAACTACAAATAGCCACTTCCCTGATATGATAGCCATAATCTTGTTATAATTCTTTCAAATCTCTATGTTGAGCATGTAAAATAACGTTAAAAGGGGCCAAATTTATAGGACCATGCATGCAAAAAGAACATTTATGAAATTTTAGTTGGGACAATGGGGCTCAACTATTAAATGAGTTTGCCCTAACTAAATAGAATTTCATTTGCATGATTATCAAATATTTTTAGCCTTCATCAGTAAATATTCCATTAAGATATTTATTAGTACTATAACAACTAAAACACTATCTTTAAACCTATGTGTTCACACGTTCTAAATATTTGTTAATCCACGGTGAGGATTGTTTTATCAAGATTTAGGGGTAAAAAATAATACTCCCTCTCTTTAAAAAAGAATGATCTCATTTCCTTTTTAGTTTATTTCAAAAAGAATGACCCTTTCCTTTTTTGACATAATTTTAATTTAGAACCACAAGATTAAAAAATCTTCTTTTCTTAAACTCCGTTTCAAGTCAAACTAGGACATTCTTTTTGAAACGGAGGAAGTATATTTTTTTAAGTAGTAGCATTAGTTGAAGAAAAATTCATTGGTTCACTTTCTTTTACTTTTCTTATTTTTTTTAGGGGGAAATGAATGGGATTAAATCTTTCATCGGTGAAGGACGAAGGGCCTCAACCAATCAAAAAATGCTCACATCCCTATTCACTTTCTGTTCAATCTAATTGCATATCTATTACTGAGATGTGAAATTTTATCAATAATTAGAAAAACTAATATAGTTTATACTTAATTAAACTGATCAAGAAAATATTTAAGTTCTACAAGCTTCCCTTAATTTAGCATAATTTCCAAATTATGTGGGTAAAAGTTAATAAACTCTCTGACCACGTCACCAAAAGTTAGTGGATTTGAAATTTCCTTTTATTGAAACTAGTCATAGTACAAAATATAAGTTGGTATGACTTGTTGGTAAGACTGCAAATTGTTTTAGTAAGGAGATGTGATCTCTGCCATCACCAATGAAAAAAGTTGAACTCATATATATACTCTATTTGTCTCAATTTATGTTACATCATTTAATTTAATATAAAATTTAAGAAATAAAGACTTTGAAAATTTATGATCTAAAATACTCTTAGACCATTTGTATAACTATAAATCACATCATTAAGAAGAAAGTGAAATTTTGAAGTAAAATTTTTTTAGTTTATAGAAAGGTGACAACGGACTAAAAATAAGTGTGTCACGTGCCACGTATAAATGGGAACAGAAGGAGTACCGTATATAAGGCACTTGTGATTACTCACTATAAACTGTGTCAGAAATAAAAAGAAACCCAACCAAAACTAGAATGGAAAAATTCCAACAAGATTTGATGAAAAAAAAGGAATTACGTACCATGAACTAAAGTTGAGCTTTATGAAATTAAACCCATAAAATTTCCCTTGTTTGTGCAAATATTAATTGGGAAACTTACATAAGATATACTATATTAAAATATATTTATCAACTAGAGCAATAATATTAATTTGCGTTTCGAATCAAATACCGATTTTGGGCCTGCTAAAGCCGAAAGAGTTCAATGGATTTGGGGATATCTGTAGGCCCAACCCATTAATTCAAGCCCAAACAAGGCACAACACAAAACAAGAAAAATTATCGCATAATATCCAACCCTTTATTGTTCAAAACTTCATTTCATATTTACTTAATAGGGTTTCAATGTCATCAATTGATTTAGAAGTCCAGTTCATCGTTAAAACACGTTCATTTTATCATGTGAAATGAAATTACGCAGGCTTGATGCGAGATTGTCCCATACGCGTATAAAATCCTAGTTCAAATTGTCTTTAAAATAAAAAATAGTTAAAAAAAAACAAGAGACATACCTCAATTTCTACTAATTAATGATGATAAAGATATGAATTTTAATCAAATCTCATGAATTTCCACTTTTTTTGAAGAAAAAAAAACTAGGATTCTAGAGTATATTTAGCCATCCGTATTTGCAAGTATTATTTTTTGACTTTGAGGTACTTAGAAACATTGTGATACTAATTTCATTAAGAGTATATATATCCGCTCATAGACGATTTCAAACTTTCATGTATAACACTGTATATTTTCGATCAGTGAAGTAATTATATCCAAATACAAAAATTTAAATACTTCTTTTCAATTTCAACTTAAAGATACTGTAACAAATAGTACTATAGTTTATACCTAATTAAACTGATCAAGAAAATGTTTAAGTTGTACAAGCTTCCCTTATTTTAGAATAATTTCCAAATAATATGGGTAAAAGTTAGTGGAGTTGAAATTTTCCTTTTATCGAAAATAGTCATGCAAAATACAAGTTGGTATGACTTGTTGGTAAGACTGCGACAAACAGTTTTAGTATGGGTATGTGATCATCAATGAAGAAGTTGGTCAACTACTAAAGTTAAAGGCTTAAGTCATGACGGTCCCTTAAAATTGTCCGCATATTTTATTTAGACACATCAACACATCCATTTTCCTATTAGACACTTCAATCTTAAAAAATAAATACCTATCAAACATTTTTCTGACACCTAGTTAAAAAATGAATTGCGTGTAATGCACATGCGGCTGATATGACAAAATAACAAATTAAACGAAGACATGTGGCATTTTAATTTAATTGTTTTAAATAAATGAAATTTAAATATAAAAAAATCTAAATCTAAAAAGAAAAAGAGTTTCAACTAAAAAAAAAAGAAAAATTTACTTAAACCACCCCCACCCGACCCGCCGCACCCCCACCCACCTCAAACCTCCCCTTCTTTTCTTTCCCTAAAAGATATCCCTTGTCCACCATTTTTATTGTTCATCTTGGAAAAAAACCCGGAGATTTTAACATATACTAAGTATGAATTCACCATTTTTGTTTCTCTTTATGCCGTGTTTTTTATTCCTATTTTAAATTGATGCTGTTTTTTCTTTAAAAAATCTGTTCTTCCTTTTTTAATTTTGATTTCGAATTTTGATTCTGCTTTGTTGTGGAGGAAGAAGGGGTGTGAATCAGGGGTGGTGTATATGGTCTCCATTTTTTCTGGTAAAGGAGATGTGGATGGTAGTCTTCGTTTTTTTTGGCAAAAAAATGTGGATGGTAGTTTTCATTTTTTCCGGCGAAAATGACAACACAATATAATTCTAAATCTGAAAAATTAATACAATGACAATTGACAAGAGGGTTAAAAAAAAATGAAGAGGTGTCCTTGTGTATAACAAAGCTAGGGTTTATCTGCTCCAATAAAATTACTATTAACGCGGATAAAAATATGATAAACAACATATTAGGGATTGAAATGTAAGAAATAAAGTGAAGTATGGATTTCTTGTTGCCTGCATCGTTGGAATTTTTATCAAATTTAAGTATAAACTTAGAAGAAGTAAATTTGTAAACAAATGTTGATGGTGGATTGTTATGAAGAAATAGGAGCAGCAGGGGTCGTGCAATTTTGAAGGAGAGGAAATTGGAAAAGATTGTTATTTTTTTAAGAAAAAAAAGGTTGAAAATGTGTTTGAATAAATGATTCACGCGCCCAACATGGCGTGAATCCCACTTTTTGTGCCACATATGCAAAAAGTGTCTAATTGGTTCAAATTCATAATAGTTAAGGTGTTCGATAGGTACAAGTCCTAGTTAAAGTGTTTAAGTGAATTATGCGGACAACTTTAGGGGGCGGTGTATGACTTAAGCCAAAGTTAAATCCAATTAATATCCGTTCCTCATGTATATTTTTATTAGGCGGAATGACCTTGGAGACCCTTATACTTGGCTCAGATTGTCAACTAGACCCTTCTACTCATGACTTTGCCAATTGAACACTTAAGCTCAATGAAACACAATATTTTAAACCCCTCTGACCATTGACCAATTCTATGTGGCAACTTAATAGTTGAGGTGGAACAAACGTGTGATCTCACGCGTTAAAGGAGCGTAAACAGAAAATTTTGAGACTAAAACCAATTAAAAGAAAAGAAAAAATAAATAAAAAGACAAATCTTCTTTTCCCCATTTTCTTTTGTTTCTTACCCAACACCACTATCGTTCTTCCTCCCACCTAGTCCCCATTTTTCTTTCGTGCTCCCTTTCCCCATTTTTACAATCTTTAATATGTTTGCAAAAAGTATTTCAGAAATCCTTTTTTAGAAGTAGTTGCTTCAGTCTTTGTGATAAAAATATATAAAGAGAAGCTATTGGGGGATTGGGGAGGGGTAATTTACATTCGGCTAGGTGATAGAGATCTGCTTATTTTGAAGAGTGAAAAATGATTATTGTATGTCTTTGTAAAATTAAGTTGAACATATATATATATATTAGAACATATTAAGATATTTTAGTGTGGTTCATTGGCATTAATGGAGGAAACAAATTCACAATGGTTCAAGTGGTGGATGAAGACCTTGGTAAAAAAAAATGGAGAAAAATTATTAACGATGAAAACTTGGAGAACAGTGATAATTTTTAGTTATTTAAGGTAGTGATAACCAGTAAGGAATAAGGATGTAAGATGCCAATGGTGTCTTTGGTTAAAAAATGGAGGGAGATGGTCAAGGATTAAGTTAATATGAGGAAGAAACGAAGTGAAAAAGAAAAAAAATGAAAATTTTAAATAAAGTAAAAAAATAAGTGAAAAGAAAAAATAATTAAATTTCTTAAAATAAAGTAAAAATAAGTGACGTGTCACTAAAAATCTGATGTGGATCATGACATGTCATTTTCATTGTGTGTTTGAAGTGCACGTGAAGTCAAAAGGGTTTAAAAGATTGTGTTTCATTGAGTTTAAGTGTTCAGTTGGCAATATCGTGAGTAAAAGAGTCCAGTTGACAATTCGAGCCAAGTATAAGGGTATCCCAAGTCATTCTGCTTTATTATTATATCCCTCAAGCAAGTATGATATACAATTTAATTAATTATTTCAACTTAATGATAACCCATTAGAGCCGTCAATATGGGCTAGTCCCGTTGGGTCGGCTTGGCCTAACTCGGGATTTGATAGGGTTGGGCTACAATTTTTGGAGTCCATTTAAGAAAAGAGTTTTTTAGCTCGGCCTGAATAAGTCTGCCGATTTGTGGGGCTTGAGAAATATGGATATGGTCAGCCCGTGGGCCAAATAAAATTAATTAAAAAATAAAAAATAAAATAGAGTATTAAAAATAACAAGAGTCTAAATCAAAACCAGTTTAAAGTTTGAAATATTACAATTTAAATACAAATTATGTTTATAAAATACATATTACGTAAAATAAAAATTCCCTAAAATTTCTAGGAATCACTACATAGGCCGTAGCCTATGGAATATTGTCATAATTTTTTGTGTTTTATTATGATCATTGGAAAATAATTTGGTTTATATTTTTATTTAGCTATTTATGCTTTTACTTGAAATCAAACTTAATAAATATTATAATGATAATTTTGTTTGTGGATTTGATTAACAAGTAGTAACACTAACATCATGTAATATTATCTTGTCGATATTTACGATAATATTTTTAAATTATAATTTAATTTAAAAAATTAGAAAAAATATATTTTTACGTAAAAAGGGCTGGCCCGGCAATCCCGTAGCCCACGTACCTATGGGCTGGGTCTACCATTTTCTGGCCCACACCAAAAATGGGCTAGCCTGGCCTGACCCGTCAAAATTCAAAGCCTGTATGGAGTAGCCCGGATGGGGTGGGCCAGCCTATATTGACAGCTCTATAACCCATTAAGGACTAGATCCAAAATCCGAATCCAAAAGTGCTTAATGAGTTTGGGCCTATTTGTAGCTCCAAATGAAAATCCGTAACTCGGAAAGTGTCGAAGCCTGTCATTTCATAGAAAACTACTATTGGAAAAAGTACAGAAATCTCATATATTTGGGGGTTAATTTCATCTTATTTCGAAAGTTTTTTCAAATACAAAAATTTTAAATTTTTCATTGCTCTCTGATATATTCTTTGATTGTCTGATACATTGCGAATAATACATTACTTTATTTAATGGGAGAGATATATCCAAGAAGGGATAGAAATGTATCAGAGAGGGGATTTTTGTAAAAAAAAAAAATAGTAGAAAATTTTAGAGATTATGATATTTTCAGTTATTTGTTTATGATTTTTTAAAATTATTTTATTTCAATAATTTGGAATATATATTTAGTAATCCGCAAGTATTAGATTTAAATCTTTGAGATAAGTTTTCATATATACTATAATACTATATCCATATACAAAATATTCTTTTTCAATTACAACGTAAATACCTCCTTTTTTTTTAACTTTAACAAAATACTATCCAAGCTGCCTTATAACATATTCTTCTTCTGTTCCAAATACTTGACACCTTTTTCTTTAGTCAGTGTAAAAAAATGTTTATATATTTTTAAATTTAGGAATAACTTTTAACTTTAAATTTTCTCTTTTATTCTAAATGAAATTATTTATAATCACACATTAAAAATAACTGTTTTAAATCACAAAATTACAAAGTTTTTAAAAAGAAGAATAAAATAGTTTCAAGTTAAGCGATAATCGCATAAATTAAAGGGAAAATTATGCGGTTAAGCAAACATATACTAGTTAATTAACTATCATAGCTACAGTTTGCACTAATTACAATTTGGAACTTACTTCGAGCTATAATTACACTCCTCTCTCTCACCTTTCGCCCTTCTTCCTCTCTCTCGCCTCTCTCTGGAATCTCACTCGCCTCTCTCCTCTTTTTCAGTCATCTCTCCCTCGCCTCTCTCCTCTCCCTGCCCAGTCTCTCTCTTGATTCTCTTATGTCAATCTCTCTATCACTTTATACAAACACAAATTATACAAACATAATGTATAATTTATTATTGTGTTTGTATAAAGCGAGAGAGACGAGATACACAAATACAAATACAAATTTATCCCTGCCCAGTTCTCTTTTGTCTTCCCCTCTCTCTCTCTCGCTCTATACAAACACAAATTTTACAAATAAAAATGTATAATTTGTGTTAGTATAAAGTGAGAGAGACTTGATATACAAATACAAATTTTTGAACTCGATTCAATTGTATACGGATGCAAATCGTATGCAGATATACAAATACAATCATTGATACATATACATACTAGTTATATTTATACAATTATCTAATCGATGTACATATACAACTCGCATCTCTCCACTCTCTCGCCCTCGCCTCTCTCCTTCCTCTCCCAATCTCGCTCGCTTTTTTCTCCCTCTAATATGTAGCTACGAATCGTAATTAGTAAACTATACCTTTGGAACATAATTAAAACTATTTTAGTGGCTATTTGTGAAAGTTACTCCAAAATTAAAACGGGAGTATATGACAATCCATGAAGGTGTTAGGTGTGCGGTGGCTGAAACCAGTCACACAAAACCATAAGCCCATAATATTATGTTAGAAAAAGGCACAAAGATAGAAGACAAACACTTTATAAATCCATTTCACTTGTTTGGACTTTAAACATTACATAAACGAAATTGAAAAAAACAAGAAAATTAAACTACATTCTTCTTTCCTCATACATGATCATTTATTAATGGAAAATAACAAGGACACAATCTTTAATTTGTTTCTTTCTCCGACACTTAAATTAACTCCTTAAACATTCATCCCTTCCTATCTTAATTTCTACTTTGCCAAGTTAATTAGTACTTCTTGCAAAGCACTTTCTTTGAGGGTTCAAATCCGAAAGGTCCAACAGTAAAGAAATCATATTTAGGGGTGGGTGGTTTAATAGGGAGATGAGTAGCTGGAGCTGGTGGGGTGTACTTCAATAGTGCACCAGATTTGCCGTCATTGTAATTTGTTGGGACATTACAGTAAGAATTGTTTGATGAGACTAAAAACACTTTGCATTTGTGGTAGGCTCCTGAGCTTAAGAGTTTAGGAAGGATCCAGAAGAATCCATTCTTGTCTGTTTCAGCCTGTTCTACTAATGTCTTTTTGGTGTTGTTGCACACTAGCTTCACCTTGGCTCCTGCAACATCATAATGTACAATCGATAAGCATCGAGTTCATTTAAAAGATAACTATATTTAATTTAGCCAATTATATAACCGTAAGTTATTGCTTAAAATCACATAAGGAGGTAAATAATGTACATCTTTACCAATGTGGAAACTCAACGGCTACTCAAGTCTCAAGATCGATTGGACATCTGAATCTTGGATAATATAAGATGGCATCCAAAATTCAGTAAATCGTGAATTTGGATGTATAGATTCTAATTCCATGATTAAAAAAAAAAAGTTTTACGTCTAATTCAACCACAAAAAGTTCAAGAGTAAGACCATATAAGGTGAAAAACTATGTACATCACTACTACCAATGTGAAAATTGGGGCATGTGAATACATGGTCGCTTTGTAAAATTAGATATTTTATGTATATATTTTCTAAAATTTGTATTATATGTTGATGCTTATGTTATCAGAAGACTAAATGGTGCATTTGATTGAAAGTTGAGTTATTTATGAGATGAGTTTTAATGTAGTAAAAAAAAAGGAAAAAGGATATTGAAGAAATTACCCTGAAGTGGTTTAGCTTGGTTAAGAGTATTAATCCCTCTAAACTTGCAAGGTTTGCAGTAAACAAGTCCTCTAACAGCAACAGGTTTCCTAGAAGGATAATAAGGTGATGGTGTTGGTGGCTTAACTGGTGGCTTAGATGGTGGTTTTGATGGGCTATAAGTTGGTGGCTTATATGGAGCTTTAGTTGGTGGCTTAGTTGGAGCTTTAGTTGGTGGCTTTGTTGGATAATAAATTGGTGAAGGGGCTGGGGAACTTATGGGGTGGGGGTGGGGGTGGGGATGGTGGTGGTGGTGGTGGTGTGGCTTAGGGGCTTGAGCTGGTGCAAGGTGGTCAACATTTTTGTCTAATGAGTACCACTCATCTTGAGCATGGCTAACAATTGTGAATGAGCTAAGTAATAAAACTGAAAGCTGAAAAAGAACAAGGGCCTTTGCCATTGTTGCTAAATTTTCCTCAACTCAGTTTAGCTAGTTGTGTGTGTAAAGGGAAGTAAGAGCCATGAATTTATAGGGGCACAATTATAAGCTTCTAAATTCGATTATTTATTTATTATTTTTTTTGTATAATTTTTCTAGTTAGAAGTGAGTTTTAAGAATAGTTTATTTTTAAAAATATTAAAGCATCACTTTGTATTTGTGCCCAAAAGTATTTCTAAAAAAAAATACGCTCTGAAAAAACAATTTTTGAAACTATTCAAAAACACTTATTTCTTCCTAAAATCTTGATCAAACTTAAAAAAATAAGCATTTTAAACTTCCAAAACACAGACAAAAAAGATATACAATATCTAGATATAGCTGGTTGGAGATAACAAATATTTAATATAATTGTCGAGGTGCGTTCAAACTGATCTAATAGATAATGGGGTCAAAGAGTCATAGTCTTTATAATTTGTTTTGTTTATATACATAGGATTATAGTATATTACTCCACCAATTCTGACCTAATGTGTCCTTAAAATTAGGGTTTGAATTAATCTTCATTAAAACAAGAATCTAGCTATAGAAGTCTTAACTAGGGAAGACAAGTTCTTAAATGCTGCACATGCAAAGATTGGAAGGGCATGTAGAAGTTTCCTATGAATGATATTGTTCATGTACACTGTAAAACAATTAAACAAAAAGGATGGTAAAAGAAGACCTTGGTCATGCAATGTTTTCATCTTTATCTCCCTCATAATATTGCAATGAGATATATAGTATATTGTTTGTTAATTCCACATCATGCTTGGTTTGGTTGAAAATTGAATTTTTCATAAAATTATGGTACATAACGAGATTAATTAATTTGTAATGTCTATGAGCTAGATTGATATTTCAATATTTTTTTTAAGAATATTTTGATTATGACATTGATATTTCAATCACTTTGTGAAATAGCTTGTAAACTATACAAGAGATGTAAATCACATTAGGCACATTCCATATGACGAGTTCATAGCTGAATAACAGATGGAGGCTAAATTGGAACCTAGTCTCCCAAATAAGAGACCCACCTCCCAACCACTCAACCACGCCATTTGTGGTTAAACAAATTCACTTTAGGTAGTGATCCAAAATACTTTCATAAAGATTAATTGAGAGACCCAATGTAAAACTAAGATTACTTATTTAAATTGGTCTAGTGATTTAAAAAAAGTTAGTAGTATATGACAACACAGGCTTGGCCGCATAGCTTTTAAATCTTGTGAAGATGAGTCTTATCCAAGCAACCAATGGAAATTTTCTATAAAGAATCTTTATATTATTCTCACATAAGTGTTCAATTAGGAACTCGTTGTATATTATTATTTTTATTCGATGTCTGATATTTATTTGGATTGTGATTAATACAAATGCCTTGAAAGTATTTCTTAACCTAAAGATTTCCATTCTTAAAATTTAAATCCAATTTTTTATTTATTATGGGCATAAAGCATCTTGGTTAATAAATTGGAAGAAAGTGGATCTTAATACTGATCCAAAAATATATTACAGTGAATTCCAATTGTCTTAGAAATACTCACCTATGCATGTGTTCACATTAAAATTTTGAACAGAAATAATAGCTTAATTATTTCTATGTACAGGTGCATATGGCATTTTCTAAAGTCAAGTGCTATAATTTTTTTTGACACCAGAGTTAAATTATTTTTAACTATAGAAGACGTATCTAATCTAGTTTTTTCTGCTATACCAATTAAATGCGTCGTATCATATTCGAAACTTGGTTAAACAATCATAACAAAAGGCTCAATTCACGTGTTTGTACACGCAAATTCATGTTGCAATTGGTCAAGCAAGAATAGGTACCCAGGAAAAGAAAATTGTACTCATTCCGTCTAACAATAATTATTCACTATACTATTTTAGAATGTCCAACAATATTTGTCTACTTTATGAAATCAATTGATTATTTTATACTTAGGTCCTAATTTACACTTATCATTAATGATAGTCATTTTCAAGACATTGCATTTATTATATTCAAAGGGTGATATAATAAAATTACTTTATTATTTATTTTTACTTAAAAAATGTGTCAAGTTAATAGTGTGCAATTATTATTGGACGGAAGGAGTATTTGTTATTGAAAAAAATAAAGGAAAACCTTGGTAGAGAGCATAGATTAGTTAACAATCAATGTAGATTCCAAAATGGGTTTCGTTGTTTGACCTTCGCTTATTAAACAAGCATAATCCATGTTCCTCGCACACATCTCCATGTATAAATGTTGATGAATTCATTAAGTTAAAATAATGTACCTGTTTTTTACAATTATATATTGAAAATGTGAATTTATCTGTAATAGTTAGTGAAACATATCTTCATGACTATTTTTTGATGATGTGTGTACATTTTCTCGTTTGTTTAAAAATTATGTAACGTGACACTCTGCGTGGAAAAATAATTTTACTGTGAAAATTTAAATAAATTAATATTAAATTAAAAAGTTAAGGTTAAAGGTTAAAATTATCACTGTAAAGTTAGTTTATTCCAATTGCGACATTCATCATCTTCTTCTCCACTTTCTTTACTGTAACATCGATATCTCCAACTTAATTTGAGAGTTTAGTGTTTTTAGGACATCAATCAAAAATATATTTTTTTAAAAATAATGTGTCAACAAATAAAGTCGTTATATATGTCAAGTAGGCGAAGATTGTGTGGATAAACGCTCCTAGAAGCATTCCTTGATAAACATTTATCTAATCAACATGTAGGTATGTTTCACTAACCATGGGTGATAGTTTAGGTAGGAAACTCACTCAATAGTTCACGTAGAAACCTCAAAAAGTGAGATAGTTTAAATGTGTTTTTAATCTTTAACTTTAATGTATTTGAAATCTCAAAGGACAAAGAAAACTTAATTATTATGATGAAATATTACTCTATTATAGAAAACGGTTATTCTAGAAAAAATGAAAACTTTTCTCAATTCAAGAAAATATAAAAGCTTGTAAAGATTAGTATGATTGCAAATAAACTACAACTTTGTTAATAAAATATCTAAAGTTTAAATTGAATAACAACCAGAGAGAAAGTTGAGATGAAGCAATTCCTCTCGTGTATCTTACGTAAGTTTCAAGTGGCTGTGGACTTCCCCATTGACCTAGTGAGTATTTTCACCAGATAGACACTTTTGTGTCCTCACAAATTAAACCAACCATATGAAGGGACCAAACTTGGCTGGGCCTAACAATCCTAACCACTATTTTAAGGTTTGATATATTTCTAGTTATGAAAGTGACTCATATATATTCATAATGTTATACAAATGGATCACATACACCCTTTTCTTATTACGGAAGTGAAAAAAATAATGTTAATTTAATTTTTTAATTATTTTTTTGAAAAAAAATATAATTCATATGGGGTATATTTGATCCTCCTCATGCGTATTTTTTTTTATTTTCTTGTTTCAATAACTAATTTAAATTTATTATTTTGATGGTCAAATTTGTATGTTTCACTAATTTTCTTGTAAAATTTATCACATATGCCCCATTTTTTTAGGGAAAATTATATAAAATAGCAAACTATTAATTCAAATTAAATGTTATAACCACAGTCCACAGTTTCATTTAATTCGAATTCATACCAAACACTTTGTCATTCGCCTCTCTCCCCAGAAATCTTGCTCACCACTCTCCCTGATCTCGCTCGCCTCTCTCACTTTATACAAACACAAATGTATAAATTGTGTTTGAATAAAGCGAGAGAAAACTGTATATACAAATACAAATACAAATACATATACATATATTTTTGTCGTATACACTTATAATTATACAATATAAATCTTCCCCTGCCCAGTTTTCTTTTGACTTTCTCTCTTTCTCGTTTTATACAAACAAAAATTATACAAAATACAATGTATAATTTGTGTTTGTATAAAGCGAGAGAGCAACCCGATTCAATTGTATACGAATTCAAATTTTATGCAAATATACAAACGCAATTTTCATAGACACAGAAACCCGATTTATACAAATTTCTGCGATTTTATACAAATCAAAGTTGCCTGCGATTTTATACAAATCAAAGTTGCCTGCGATTTTTATACAGATCTGATGCTCTATAGCAAACTATGTTTGCTATGGAGCACAAATAGCAAAATTGTAGCTATAGAGCGCTAATATGATTTTTATATTTGCTAAACCTAAAATTTACTCTTTTTAAATTTTATTTTTACAAATACAAAAAAGAAATTACAATATAGCCACAAAAAAAATTAATTTTAATTTTTTTCTTTACACTAAAGAATGAAAGAAACTCAAATAATTATAATTAAAGAAGTCAATAAATAATTTTTGTATGAAAATGATTAAAATATACCTTAAACTTTGCTAGAGGATCATATATATACCCCTATATGAATTTTTCTAAAATTAAAGTCAAAAAAATAAATTTAAAACTATTTTTTTCACTTTCGTTAGATGAAGGGTATATGTGAACTCCTATTGTAACGGTAAGAGTATATGTGAGTCATTTGTATAACGATAAGGGTATATATGAGTCACTTTCATAATGAGAAGTATATCAGATCTAAATGACAAAGTTAAGAAGTATATCAGACCATTTTCCCTATTTTATTTACTATACTATGAGAGGGAGTTTCAACGTGCTCATCAACAGGCCAACATGACATGCCTGCTTGAGCACTTTGAGGGTATTCCTATAATTTTTTGGTAATTCATTCGTTTTAACTAGTTTGTTTTATTTTTTAGATTATATATATTTAAAAATTGTGTAAAACATAATACTTATAAATCATAATAATTGACAATTTAAATTTTTTGAAAAAAATATTTTTTAAAAATCGACTGATTTTTGAAATTAATATATTGTTGAATTGTGTAAAGAAATATGGTAATTGACAACTTAAAATATTTTTAAAAATATATGTAAAAAATTCAACCGATTCTTCAATTAATCTATCGGTGATACATAAAATAGGACAAAAAGAAGTAACATGTACAGTATTATTTAATTTGAAAACTATGTAAAAAGTATTATAAATCTCAATAATTAACAACAATTGATTGGGTCTTTAAATTCTATCTATGCTACACACATTGGGACAAAGGCAATAACATATACTCTTTTCGTCCCATTTTATGTGAGATAGTTTGACTCAGCACGGAGTTTAAGAAAGAAAGAAAGACTTTTAAAATTTATGGTCCAAAATGAATGATAGAAATTTGTGTGGCTGTAAATCATTTCATTAAGTGTAAATAGACATTTTATAGTTAAATTGTTACTTAATATATAAATGTGTCATTCTTTTTGGGACTGATGAAAATCTAAAAATGAAAGTAAGTCACATAAATTGGGATAGAGAGAGTATTATTTAACAATTACGTAAAATGTACTGTAACTCACCATAATTAATAACTTAAAATATTTAAAAATTATACTAAAATGTAATTGACTCTCTAAATTGAGATAAAAAGTAATAGATATTAAGCATGTATCTGGTATATTATTGAAGATTTAGTCTTGGCAAGCTTGATTTTAGACGTGTATAGCAGAAATTTGATTTGAGAAAGTAAAATTTCTAACGCATAATTTGATGAATGGCTAAACTTACATAAATTTATAAAAATAATCCGTGGATTAAATAAGGCCCCAAAATCGGTGATCTATGACCATGCACCCCTTTTGATCTTCTTCTTCGTTCTTTAGTTAAATACTTAGGAGAAAATGGTCAAATGACCCCTCAACGTATATTCGAATTTTTAACTATATACTTAAACTTCACGAGAATCCTATCACCCCTCTGTACTATTTAAAATTGAAATTATTACCTCCCTGAATGCTTAGCTGGTATAGTGAATGTATTTCACTCTCTTTGGGAGAGTGAGTATCAAATCTATTATTAAAACCTTAATTTTAATATCTCTTTTCAATAAATATATATGCATTTTTAATTATTTATTTTTCTTATTTGTTTTCTTTCTTCTCCAACAATATAAACAAATCTCTCAATCTTTCACCATCTCTAAGTCGTGCTGCCCATCTTCACCAGATTCACTATTATTGATTCAAAACAAATTTTCAAACTCATAAAACTCTTGCAAAATCAATCAACCTAAATCAATTGTAGATAAGTTTACATATATTTATATCACCCCAAGATACTTTAGATTCGATTTGAGAAAAATCAATATGGGTTTACTTCAAACCCAATTGAACCCACCGAATTTTATTTTATTTTTACTAATAGATCATTTAATTATCAATCTCAAATCTCAATCAATCAATTATATCTCAAAACTTATCGCTATTAATCTCGTTAATTCATCAACCGTCGTAGAATCAATCTCTTCCTCTTCGAAATTGTCGTCGCAATCGATGATGACGTGGAAGACATTGTAGGCTCCTCCTCCTCATCTTCCTTGAGAGGATTACTTATCTTTGGTGACCACCATTAATGGCAATATTTTGCCATGTTCGTCTTCTCTCCTGCCTTCACTTTTTTTTAAATTTGATTTTTAGGTTTCAAATAAGCAAAACCGGAATATCTCTGGATAAGCTCTGAAATCATTATTCAACTTTTTTCCTTAAAGACCCAATTTTATGGACTTATGGTGTTCTAGTAATGTTGAAAATGGTGGAAGTACTTTAGGTGTTTGAAGGGATGGGTCAGAATATAAAAGAAAAGGGTAAATAAATATAAAAATTAAAAAAATATATATTTGATGAGGTGTCAAACATGCCACCATAGATCTGGTTATATCCTTTTAAGGGTATAATTAATTCATCTTTAAACAGTTCAGGGGTGATAGGACTCCCGTGAAGTTTAAGTGTATAGTTGGAAATTCGGATATACGTTGAGGGGGCATTCGGCCATTTTCTCAAGAAAAAAACTATAACTTGTGATTCTAAATACTCCAATAAGATTCCCATGACTAGAAAAATATCTCATTTAATTTGATGTACAATTAAAAAATCGAAATTAAATTTTTTTTAACATAATTTTTTTTTCATGTTTTACGAAAAAAAAAAAGCAACATTATATCATAGAAAATGAAACAAGAAAATGAAACAAATGGAATAGTGCTTATGAAAACAAATGGAATGAGAAAAACAGTAAAGAAATAAGATTTATTTCGAGGAGAAAGATAAGATGGTGACATATATAATAAAAAAAATTAGTGAATAATTACAATACAATACTCTTAAGGCCAAACAAAATCAACACAAATTTTGGGAAGTTCTTCAAAATCCTCAGCTAAATTGAAGTCAGTGTTGAAATTAGTTGAGGAATTGTTGAATACCCTTTGGTTGGAAACTCCTTTGGCAGCCACAACAGCACAAGAATCAGCAACTGAAGAAGAAGAAGGTGAAGTTAAATAATCAGTATTTTCATGTCTAAGAAACTCAGCTAACAAAAGAACGAGAGAAGCCATTTGATAAAAAAAATTCTAATGAGAGAGGTTTTCAAGATTTTTCCTTTGTTTGATACAATGAATTCAAGGCACACAAATTTTTCCTAATTTATAAGCAATCAAAAGTAGGTGAATAGTAGTAGTATTAAAAGCCGGTTTGGCTTAAATACTATACTCTGTGATATTTATTTAATATAAGAAAACAAGGGGCAAACAAAAGCAGTTGGTTCAGGAAATATGTGGCGAATCATGGAGCTTTCGATTTAGTTCATGTTTATACTTCTTTTTTCTAATTTACATGTCGTCTGTTAAAAATAGGTATTTTTGAATACTTATTGTTTCACAAAATTAATGTATAAATAATAGAATTTTTTTAATGTATATATTTGACCAACATAGAAAAACTAAGTAAATAGTTCATATGTATTAGTCAATTAATTAATCAAAATAAACTAAATCATATTCATTGATTGAAAACTTTCTTTTACGAGAACATTAAATAAGAATACAATGATAAAGTTATATAATTTCTTAAGAAACATGAAATCTAAAATTGTGACAACTAAAAAGAAATAGAAGGAGTATTAATTTAATTAGTGAAGAGTGAAGACATGATACGTTCATTTGAATATCTTAATTAATAAATTTGAGAAAATCTTAATTATTTAGTTGATTGACTACTTGAACTCTCACCTTATCGACGAGGGTATGATTTCAATATTGTAAATCCCCTCCTCTATTTTCCCTTTCCCTCTCCAATTTAAATAATAATAATAATAATAAATTTATTTTAACTTTATAATTTTTTTTATATATAATAATTTATTTAACATAAATATATTGGGTTAGACAGCACAAGTTACCAACGCGGCCCCTAGCTATTTGTTCCTGTTGTTTTGTAGTTTTTTCTTGTTTTTGTCAACAGTTTCGTCTTTTTGTGACTCTGCCTTTCATTTATGGACCGCTACCTGTTTCTCAAAAGTAGTAAGACAAAAACCACGGCATGTTCACTCTTTTTGTTGCGGTGCGATTCTTTGTTATTTTTATTAAAATATTTCAGTATAATACATAAACAGATACGTAAGTTCAATCTTAGAGGTAAAGTGTCTAGATATATACTGTTACAATTAGCATGTTTAATTATTACGTAGCTGAGATCAAGTTTAAGGGTGTGTTATATCTTCTTTTTTTCCAATTCCATTTTCGTCGGTCAATTCGGCGGGTTGGACATCGTTTTGACTCGATTAAAAGTTTAATTGGGGTTAAAAAAAGTAAGCTTCACTTTGGGTTTATTTGTGGAAATATATTTTAGTAAATTTTACCCGTTTACGACGTATATATAAAAGTAATAATATATCTTATTAAATAGTACCGTTTGCAGATTTAATAACAAGTATATAGCCGTTAGGTTCGAACTCTGAATATGAAAAAATTCTTGACAAAAAATACTACTCCCGAATGGAGTTCTATAGGGCATGATTCATGAATATCGAACCTGAATGAAAAATAAAACAAATATATAGCATGTTGAATAATAAAATAAATAATCCTAGTTGCCAACTCTTTTCTCTTGAATCCTCGAATTATTCTCTATTGAATTTTCTAGTTTTAATCGTTAATTTTACAATTTCCTGCGGTTAAAACGATTTCTCCCAAATATTTTTCATTACGTGATCCGACTCTCTTTCCTCTTTCAATATTATAAACTATAAAATTCGTAATGCAAAAGCTGCATAATTAAGTTTTTGTCAATTTATTATATCTTCATGTAATTCTTAAGCATATATAACCGAAAAATCCTCAAATTAGGGACGGAATGTGTTGAAATCGATGGATAATACACATCGCCCGCTTATACTTCGAACACATGGTGTATCTTACGCGCACTATGCTCTGGCCATTAGACCAGTCTCCCAGGGCTAAAACAATAATCCATAAACTAAAATGTATTATTAAAAGGTGTTTTCTTTAAAACATTCAAGTAAAAGAGAATCCTATCACAAAATTAGCCTTGACAAAAGGTCCAAAATTATCAAAACCACAACAGGTGGGAAAGAAATGAAGCCGAACAAGTTTTGCTAAGATGGTAAAAAAAACACTCTCCAACAAGATGCCTTCCTGTTTCTAATCTGATTAGACAGACACCAGAGCAGAGTCACCTCACAAAGCTGTTGATAAGAGAAAGCTCAAGATCTACAAGAGGTTCAAGCAATACCACTTTTATTCCACGACAACCTGGATCACAATTAAACAATCAGATAGTATTCAAACAGGAAGAAAGAAGAGGGTTATCAAGGGGAAAATTTGGCATTCTTTATAAAATCTCTCTGTAATAATCTCAAATAAAATTATAGAAACAAGAGTTCACCATTGAGTGCAACTACTCATTATTCAAATAAACAAGGCACAGAAACGAGAAACCTGAAAACCGCATGCAGTTTGATACAACCACCACAGATTTTCCACATGGCCACAGGTAACAGAACAGACCTTACAAATGAGCGTTGTAGCTATTCAGTTCAAGCAGTAACCACTTAAAAAATCAAGTTCCACGAGAATCTGAGTGAAGGAAGAGGGAACAAGTAAAATGGATACAGATATGCCGTGAACCCCAAGACTCCAACTCAAAGGGGCTACCAACAGCAGATCAAGGAACTGCCATAACTAGCTTCAAGAAGGGAAATTGATTCTGCTTTGCATTAAGCTTCTCTTTAACATCTGTTATGGTACAATCTTCTGTCAACACTCTTGATTCTTCTAGTTGGCATGCTATAACTTCATGCCCATGAGGTTTCACAAAGAGCTAAGTACAGTTTCTATATGAAATGCAACGGTCCATACATAACAGAGAGTAACAGTACTCATGGGGCGCCATTTTCTTAATCAGTAACTCATGGGATGCGTTTAAGTTATTACCATTATCCCATGAATCATGGGTCGCAGCCAGTTACACATGCAACTACTTGAAGCCTCTAATGCCCCCTGTGTCATGGATAACCTTCTAACCTAATCATGCTTGAACATGCGGATTTACAACTCTATTTCCATACCTACTACAGCTCCGGCCCACAATTCCCAGGGTCCACTGCATCAGCCAACAGGCTGCCCCAGCAACACACAACCCATAACAAAGCTCTTGTCCCTACAAGGCTGCTCCAACAAACTTACTAGAAACTCCATTAGAGCCACAATGCTCTAAAAAAGCTAAAGTCCCTCAATTTAAGTATCAACTATCAAGTCCATCTTCTAAGGAAAAAGATATCAAGACCATTTTATTGCATACAAGTGTCATGTATACTCTATTTGAAGCAATTTCTTGTCACAACGTCTAAAGCCGAAAATCCACAAGATTAATGTTTCAGAGGCGAACTATAAGATGAACGTGTGGTCAAACAAGATTAGCTATGATAAGAAATGTCCATAACTGTCAGAAGGTGCAAGTAGCGCATATGGAGGACAAAATGAGAGAATGTTGCTTGAGATGGATAGGACACGTAATAGGTAGTCTTCCAGATGAACTGTTTCTTAGAAGAGAAAATAAGATGATTAAAGGTGTAATAAGAGGAAGAGTTCGACTTGAAATCACATGGAAAGGAGTTGTCTTAAAAAATTAAAATAATCTAAGAGTCTATGTAGATCTAGCAAAAAATATAAAATAATGACAAATGAAAATCCATACAAGTGATACAATCTAGAAGACTAGTGCTTACTAGATGACTCAGTATGTCAGAGAATAGAGATAAAACCACTAGTGTATTAGAGAACACTTGTACTATATAGTCTTAAGTACCACCACACATTGAAATATATGGACCCATACAGAGAGAGCTTATGAAATTAAGGTTCCATAAAACCAACTCCAACCAACATACTGATGCATACTTGTTGTAATTTCTTGTCAAATCTAGTAACTAAGGACTTCTTTTTGTTCATAAATAGGGGGAGAAGTAGTTGGAAGCAAGCAAGAGACTTGTATTAGCTTTTCTCAAAGAGAGTCGTGTGTAGTCTCTCTCAAAGAATAATCTTGTATGGTCATTACCCCCTATGCAACATCCACTTACATCACAAAATGTCCTTTTCTACCAAATAATGACACCCCCTGCAGTGACATTGACACAGTTTTTTCAACTTTCACTTTTTTCATGGCTCTCCACAGTTTTTTATAGTCTCATTTACAAATCCAATGATTCAGTTTCCTCCTTTTAAGGGACTTCACACACTTGGAGGAAAAAGAGTAGAAAAATATCCTCAGATACTACACAAATAAATAGGCAATTACATGGCCTAGAAGTCATAAGTGCAAAGCTATCAAGAAAATATTGAAGCTATCAAGCAGGTTACCTATTTAGCTCAACAAATGATTCTTAGGAGACATAATAAAGGGAAGATGAAATCTACTTCAAGCTATATGAATGGATGATCAACTTTTCACCCTCTTCAAAAGAAACAACATTATCGACGAGAAATCTTTGAACTAGAAATTGCAAATGTTAAAATCATTAAGAAACTGAAGTGTCATACAGTCATAGAATCAAAAAACAACTACAAATGGCAGAAAACTAATATAGCAATTGTTCTTAAAACTACAAGAGCAGGAGATTAATATTGAGAGTAAGGACTATCATGCAAGTGCAGTATCAGATTACCCTTATGCAGCCTCAGTGCTAGTCTCCTTTTCCTCTACTTCACTTGCAGCGGCGTTTGCCTCTGCACCTTGTGCATCTTCTGTAGGAGGCTGAACCTGTTCATCTTCTGGCAATGGCTCCTCAACATAGTCATTCTCGAACGCATCTGGAGGCACCTCGTAAATTCTAACTTGTGGCTTGGTTGGGTCCTTAACAAGCACATACTTCCCTTCATTCAACTTCATACACAAGTCCACTATACTTTTCACAATACCCCACATGTTTGATGTGTTCAAATTAATTTGTGTAGCAAAGTCCTTGGGCTTATATCCTACAACAGCTAATATCACATGGTTAAAATGATCCCTAGGATGAACTCTTGATACATAACCCAACTTCATCATATCAGCATTAGCTAACAGTGCTTGTGCAGTCCATTTAGCAAGCTTATTAGCATTGTTCTTCAACTCAGTAGCTAACACAGCACCCCTTTGTGTCTCCAGCTTCTGCCTCCAGTCAACACCAGAGTACTTAGGATCAAACTCATTCAAGGCATTCAGAGTCAGGAATGATCTCTGGTTGTTCACTTCAGCAACACTCTGCACTTCACATCGTGCCACCAAATATGTATCATCATCCAACTTCCACCTCCTATATCTGTAACCCACTGATGCCACCTCTTCCCCTTCAGTTGCAAACGGGTTTGGCTCATCATAACTCAACTTCTTCCCATCTCTAATCAGCACCTGTTGCGAGAAATTCTGATTGATGTAAGCAGCCTCGACACTTAAAGAATAAGCTGAATTGATATCATCCTTCACATCGGGCAATGGTTCTTGCGAAGTTTCATGAACAGAAAGCAAATCCAGCTGCGACCCATCACGCTTGTCGAAAAACAACTTATTCCCAACACGCTGAACCACAATATCCCATGAGTAAACAGACCTAGGAGCACACATTAAAGTAGACAAGATTGTATCTGTGGCAAACACAGTAGCTTTATCCTCATTAGCCAAACGGCGGATAACAGGATCATCAGTAGTAGTAATTTTGAAGAAGTTCCTGTTCTTGAACCTCTCCAGACGACGTTCGTTCTTCGGAGTAATACGGTCATAGGACCGGTCGTAAAACTCAAGGCCACCGCAGATTAGCAGGTCTTCAGGCTCTGGAACGGAGAACGAAAGCTTTGAGAAGGTAGAAAACGGGATCTGATCAAGCATGTTCCATTCAGGCTGAATATCAACTGATGACTTGAACACCGCAGATTCTCTTCTCTGGCCAGCATTGGTGCCTGAACGATTGAGATTATACAATCTGTCCCGACGGGCTCTTTCTTTCTCTTGCTCACGTTTTTTGGCCTCGACTTCCTCGTCGCGCCGCTGTGGAAGCTGAGAACGGTTATTATGAGGATTGAACCGCCACCTAGGGTTGAACTTCGGACGATGTTGTCCATGGTGATGGGATTTAGCGGCAGTATCAACGAGACGGAAAGATGAATCTTCGTCGGCGGTGAGTGTAGCGAAGGAGTCGTCACCGGAGAAGTCGAAAGCGGAATCAGTAGGGTTTTGCTTGGAGTTGGATCCAGGTCGGTTTGAGAGAGAGCGAGTCCAATCAGCGATCCGGCCTAGCTTGTCGGAGCGGGAGAAAGGGGCAAAAGGGGCGTTAGAGATTTGGTTTGCAACGGAGACGGAAGAATCCGGTGGACCCCATCCGTCAGAATTGAACGGTACGGAGCCAAGATCAAATCCTACCATTGTTGATAGGATGAGAACTTATCAACTTTCCGGCGGGTTTCTGGAATATGGAGAAACGAAGCAGAGAGTAGAACTATGAAGAAAGTTGAGCAAACCCTAGCTCTAAAAGAGGATTATATATCTTTGAAAGACAGGTCCCTTATGAATATTTAAAGTTCGATATAGCCCCTAAATTTATATGATTTGCAACTTGCTTTCAGTTGTATGTTTTATTTATGGAAAAGGATTTGGTTTCACTAACAAAATTATGGAGAACTTACAATATATGAATTAATAATCAATAAAATAGTTTATATGTCGGTTAAGAAAATGTTTACTTTTTATTAAATACAAAAATGAGATATCTCGTGAGCAATTATTTATGTATAGTTTTTCCTTGTTATCTACCGAAATAATAATATGAAATTAAAGTTATTTTGATATTTTATTTGGTAAAATTTATTCACAATGTTGTTACTGTTGACATGTTTTGAACGCTATAAAGATATATCCAAATTGCAACATAAAATTATATGCTTATATCGGAAACAAAATGCACCATTCAATGTTGTAGAATTAAATTAGAATAATACGCTGTCTTATATATATTGGGCTTCTTGTTTTTATCAATTCATTGGGTTTGCCACAAGACCCAGACACAAATGTCCAATTATAAAGCCCAAACTACGCTACATATGTGTTGAATCCATATTGAATTGTTGGGCCGTGTTCCATTTTGAGTCCAACAAAATAAAATTCCCTAAAAAATGATAAATTAGCTAACTAGTCAAACTTCCTAAAAAATGCAACTACTATTATTTATCATCTATCTTGTGAGAAAATGTGGATAGGGCTTATTTACAAGTGCATACATAACTATTCAAATTTCATATGAATTGGGAACTATAGTCTATAAACTCAATTATGTTCTCATGTCCAAAACTTAGTTTTGTCTTTAACAAATCATAAGTGACTTTTGACTCCACATTAATTTAATTTAATTTAATTTAATATAAATATAATCACCCTTTACCGATTTGTTTTTTCTTTTTTCCTTTTTAGGTACATAAACAAATCCTCTTAATTACTATATCTCCTAATACATTTAGAGCCTCTTTTGACATAGAGCATGAAGATGTTACCATTTATTTATAAAGAAATTACAGTAATATATAGTTGGTTAAAAACATTTATCATTCAATTAACAAAAAATACTGTAGTTAATTTTCAGTATATATGACAACTTCTTTTTATATGTAAACTAAACATAGATTTTAGTTATGATATTGGTGATTATAAAGTCTTTTTTTCTCCTTTATACATCATTTAATAAGCTGGCTTGCAGCAGACAGCAAGAATTTTGTGTATCTAAAGTCACTAAAAATTAAAGGTGTTTTTAAGTACCATTCTGCAAAAAGAAGAAGAAGATTGGATTACACAACATTTATAAAAGCCAAAATGCTCATTTTAGAACCACAAATACTAATTGTACATGTAATTTCACCACCAAAACACGAGAAAAAGGAACTAAGATAAGAGTACAATATTAACTTATCAAGTGAACTAGAGAGTGAAAATTGGAAAAGATCACGAGCAAATATGAAGTCAGAATTTTAATTTAATGAGTTCTGAATTTTATAATGACGATTTTAAGTATTAACAACTAAGTAATAAACTTAATATTCGTATATATTTAAGTATTAATAACTAAGTAATAAACTTGATATTTGTATATATTTAAGTGAGTTCAGAGTTCGAATCCAGAATTTGAAAATTCTGGATGCACCAATATTAAGCAAAAAAAAAGAGGTTTTAGCTAGGACAGAACCAGATCGCGTGGGTGAATATAACTTCTTAATATAATTACATTATTTGAGAAAAAGTTAGTAAGTTCGACTAATCTCGTATCCTAATTCCTAGCTTCGTCTTTGACCATGAGTGCAATATTAGGTAACAGCTGCAGTCACAAACTGCTTTAATTTCTGAGAGATAATCCTTGCAGCAGCTCCGTATCTAACGACGACGTATCACTTACTCCCACCTAATAATACCAAAACAAACTCATCATGTATCACTACACAAACTAATAAATATTTTTCTTTTCTCTGTTCCAAAACAAGTGTATGAGGTCTAAATTATTCGTTCCACAAAAATAAGGATTTGTTTTTTACTTACTCCTAATTAAATGTCCTGAAAAAATTAGAAGTGATTCTTTAATGGTGTAAAACTACATGTATTACAACAAGAGTATACAATTTTGAAAGAATGAGATCAATTCCTTCTTGAAACCCTAAAATGCCACTTATTTTAAAACAAAATGAAAATACTAAAACACCACTTATTTTGGAACAGATAGAGCAAGCTAATTTAGAATTTAATTAGATCTTATGAAATTTGAGTTAATAAGAGAGGTCAATTAAGTTTTGAATAGTGTATATAATTAATTTTTAGGGTAAAATTCATAGGTGATCATTCAAATTTCAATTTATTATATCAAAGCTATAATAACTATTTCGTTTGTCATTTTTAGGTAATGTATAATGATTTTCTTGTCATAAAAAATAGTTTAGTGACTTTGTTATCCTAATTGCTCGATCAAAGAAGAAAAAATGGTGAAAAGAAGATATGGAAATAGGTATTATAAGTAGATATATATACCTTAGAATATATGGAATGGGAAATGGTGTCACCATTGACACTATAACATGCATTAATAACTTGTATGCCTTCTTCGTGAAGCATACGTATGATATGGTTGAACATTAAAATAGTTTATAATCTATAGACTATAGATATACTAGCTAGTGAAAGTAAATAGTAAATTCAGCCGGCTAATTGCGCAAAAAACACGATCTTTCATTTGAGTTCTTTGTGTTTTGATCAATTGTCTTTCCTTAATTGTATTATACTATAGGAAGACCATTAATTATTTTTTGGAGCTATGAAACAGTAATCATGAGAAGGCTCGATTAAAGTTGTGGAATAAATTAAAGGAAAGCAAAAGGCAATATCTGCAGCAGAAAACGACATGACTATAGTCGCATCCTTGGATAATTTATTTTAAGCATTTGTAAATTAAAAATGACTTTTAAGCATTTTTATAGTGTTCCTGATGGAATAATATTTTCTGCTGATTTATATAAAAATGTTTTTTGAACATATATAAAAATATTTTTAAGATAACATTTCCTATGAAATTATCATTTTTATAAAAAAGAAATAAATAAGAGAATATATATGTATATTACACTAGTAACTAGAGACTTGTAAGTCAAGTAGTGATAAATAAATAATGACCGGCATTTTCTCATGAATCACGTTCATTCAATATGAAACTTAGGACTAAACTTTTTCCATTTAATAATATTGAATATTGAACGATCTTTCTTTTTCACCTTTACTTTAATGGTTCATATTTAATAATTGTCCCACAATGATTCTGTAAAAATCTCAAATATTGGGTTCGTTTCGCATTCTTGCGCCTCGCAATCTTCTTAATTTGTTGAGACTATCCCTTGCGTAATTTATTGGTGAAATGAGCCACTAATATGCAGAGGCGGAGCTAGGTGGGGGTTAGGTGGGGATTCAGACGAACCCAATAGTTTTTTCTAGAAAATTAGTTAAATATATATGTATATTAATCTGTGAACCTCTAACAAAATTGATTGACAGTTATAAAGGAAATTTAGAACCCCCAAAATCTTAATCCTATCTTCGCCTTTGCTTGATAAGTCATACACTTGGAATTTTGGACGTGACGCCACATTGGAAAACAACTTGCTAAATATTCACTATTCCTTAATTCTTACGATGTGGGGTGACTTAACACCCCATCATATATATTTGGGACTGAAAGCTTAGTGCATGGATCGAATATGACATTATAAACTTGATTCTAATATTATTATATAGAAATATGTAATTTGAGTCTAACTCAATTTCTAAAACTAATTTGTAAGAGAAGATCAATTGCATAAGTGAGACCAAAGTACCTATCGGCCATGCACCAGTGTGGGAGACTTAACAACTTTTACTTTTTGGAGTTTATAAGGACAAGTTGTGTATTATGTATATATGCACATTATATAGCAATTTCACTATATATATCCATTAAGAAAAGTAAAAGGAGAACCCATTTAATCGAGAATAAGACATCCGCTTAAGTCTCTTAACAGCTTGTTTGTATGGTTGTTGTTGTTGCCTATTGCGTTATATATTAAAATATAATATTTATTTTGATTATTGTTATATAAATTTTATTGTATCATATTGTTAAATCTATCGTTAGGTAATTATACATAAGGTTTTCAGTAACAATTGATTTGGTGTGATCGTGTCGTTACCTTATTACTTTTATTAATTTAATTCTTAATAATCTTATTTTATTTTTTACCTTGCCTTTTTATACTCCCTCTGTCCCAATTTATGTGGCACTTTTCATTTTTCGAGAGTCAAACAGTTTAAGTTTGACCGGGAATTTGCGCATGAAATCTTCAATTTTTTTGAAATGAAATTTATATATTTGTAAACTACGTAAAAAGTACTATAAGTCACAAGAATTGATAATTCAAAATGTTTAAAAGATCTATGAAAAAATTACGGTCAATGTTAGACTTATTTGAATCTCGAAATTCGAAAAGTGCCATAAAATGGGACAGAGGGAGTAATAGCTTTAAATCTTGCACATACCATACTTTTTCTTGTAGTTTATCCTTAATATTGTTGATGTGTGAAATTATACTATGTAATGACAGAGACAGATACAATCTATCCAAACATTATATTCATTATAACAATATGATTTGATACAATACAACACAATATTTTATATACAATAGTGATACATTATGAAACAATACATAACAATCATCTCAACAATAGTTGATGTCCATATATTTTAAACATTATGTAAACATAAATATTTCTTCTACTCACATGTTTGGTCTTTTATATTTTAATCTTTCTCGAAACTTATATACAACTACTGGAAAAAATAAAATAAACATACGACATGCTTATTCATTAAACGAACAAATTAAGAAAGGATAAAACAAGTACCAAAAATATCACAAGAGGGTTTCACTTTCACAGAGTTGGAAAACAAATTTCAATTATGTACATGTATATATTTTTCACGTGATGTACACTAAAACATCACTAAGTTAATATTCGATTAATTAATAGCATCTTTAAGATAATATTTTCCTCCGGTCCTGACTTGAGTCAATGAAAAAAATCACACATTTCGATATGATAATAAGATAATATATTTTTAGAAAATTCCTTGTATAAATATATGGTCCCATTAATATTATAAATTAATAATTCTTTAAAGTACAAATATATGTAAGACAATTTAGTGAAATATGATTTAATTGGATTTTGTTTTTTTGTTAAAATTGAAATCTTGTTGAAGCTCATCTCTAACTTTTCTTATTGCATCCAAAAGTTTCGGTAATATTTTTTTGAATTGCACCATAAAATTGTGATGAGCTCTAAATGTGATAAATGTGTCCTTACGCGTAACTGGTTCGAAAGGTATTGTACATCTTCAACTTTATCATCTACTTTATTTTTTTCAATGGTATCCACAATTTCTTCTAAGGTCTGGACATCTTAACATGTACCATTTCCCCCCATTCAATAGGTTATTAACGTCCATTTTATTGCGATAACCGGGATTATTAATCATGACCTCAAGTGCATGAATGACGTTTTCATCAAGTAGATTCATTTAAATTCTCTGAGATATAATCACCGAACAAATTTTGCGTTGTCAAAACACTCTTTAAATTAATAATATTAATTTATTAATTAAATAATAATATTAATTTATCAATTAAATAATATCTCTACGAAATAATAATATTTTATAGTCCTATCTATATTAATTTAGTAAGTTTTACTGTATATTGCTCTAAATATATATGCCAGTCATGAGTACTTGTTTGTTTTCACCAACCCTTAAAAGTAACATTATAAAGCTATATTTTAACAGGTCCAGCATCCAAGTTAGCCTGGAATTAATTATTCTGGAATAAGGTAAGATATCCCACCATATATATGGAATAACTTATCATATCACAGTAATATAAATAATTGAATGAATAATTTAAGAATTATTTAATACCTCCAACTAAATATAAAATAAAATAATCCTATATTTTATCCTTAAAATTATTATATCTTATATCTTACACCAAACAACTCTTAGAATCGGCCTTTCCTGCTGGGGTGGTGGTGGTGGGGTTAAAAGAGCAAGACTTATATTTGGAAAACTTTGTGGTTACCATATCTATCCATTGTGGAATCTAGCTTTTATTTATGCGCCTGAGACCCTCATTGTCATTGATGTCTAAACTTTGTGTAGCATCTTGTTGAAAGAAATTAAAAGTAATAAACTTTGTACGGCACCCTTGTGTGAGAGAAATGAAAAGAAATAATATTTCGGATATTTGTAATTTTTGTACGTATTAGAAGGATGTGGGATAATTTTGTCCACTAACTTGGACATATATGTTCTACTAATATTTAACTTAAAGACCTCATAATTGTCATCAACTTTATTAAGTCTCATTACTAGATCGTACACTTGATGCCTGATGCCAATGTATAATAAATGTATATACAATATATATTCACTAATAAAGTCGAAAATCATAGAACAAAGGGTGGATGAAGGATTTCTCTTTACTTTTTTGCTACCAACTAACGTGTTCATATCTTATATTATCCTTTTCCCACACACACTCCAAAAAAATCACAATCATCCAAACTTGAAAGTTATATTATTTCCTCCCTTTTCCCTCAATGGAAAGTTTCGTCAAGGATTAATTTAATTTAGTCTGTTAAGTTGATTAATTTCGAATCCAAACAACTAGTAATTATTAACGTTGGCAAAACTTGTAATTTTGACCATAAAGTGATAACAACTATATACAATGATATAAAGTTTGAGATTAAATTTGATTGTGAATAAATAAAAAAAAAAAAATGGTTATCAAATCGCCGATAAAACTACTCCTTCAACTCACGTATGGAAAAGAGAGCAATTGTCTCGATGATCACCACCAATTTTAGCTTCATAACATAGGCAAAAACAAATTGTCTTGGCAAAGCTAGAGGGGGAATAAAAGAGATATATGAAAAACGTATGATTTAAAATAAAGAAATTAAATCTTAAAATTCAAAATGTAACACATGAATTAAGGACAAATATTATTATTTATTTGGGACTTTCGACTTTGTCAGCGTCGTTGTAGTGGTGGGATTTTTTTATGAACGTAGAAATATTAGATCTTGTTCACATTAATATAATGTTGGTGCACTTTAATTTTCTCCACAAGTCGTGTCTTAAGCTAGCACACTTTCCAAGATCCTTTGTGTAATGGTTGATGATATCATCAGTTGACACGCCATTCCATTACGTAATCCGAGTGAGATCACCAATCATGCTCGCTTCGTCCCAATTTATATAATTAATTAATTTAACTTGTCTGCGTTTATTTGTGTAGTTATAAATTATTTTAAAATTAAATTATTACTAAATATAAAAATATGTTATCTTTTTCAGAACTCACTAAAAAAAAGTAAGTCATATAAATTAAAACTAAAGAATTAGTATATAGTTCTAGTAACCAGTAGTCTGTATAGGATTCTTTTTTAGGGGAGGAGGGCAAAAGGGGGTCGGCCCATGGATTAGAAGAAAAAACAAGAACCGATACGTGATATTTATATTATATTATGATAAAATATAAAGTTGTGTGATATAATTGAAGTGAAAATATATTTCAATTAGCTATAGTTAGAACATTTTTAATTAATTACTGGCGTTGTTTTACCAAATTAAAAAAATAAAAAAAGAAGAGAATTAACTTGCTTCAAAGATTGTATTAATGCAAGAAACGAAGTATTCAATAAACACTTATGAAATAGTAAGTGCACGTTGCAAATTAGAGAAACCTAAAAAAAAAAAAAAGTAAATGTGAATTAATATTAATTTTCCTCATGAGTGATGACGCCACCTAATATCATGTTCCCTCATTTTTGTAGAGACAGCTAGATAAGGTGCACATTTTTTTTTGTTTTATACAATGTTTAAGAAATTATAAATAAGATGTTTACTTTTACTATGTTACTCTTTATTCATATTGGCATACACGAGAACATCCATTGACGGATTTAGGAAGAGTTAAGAGACCCTTCGGGGTGGCCCAGTGGTTTGAGCTTGGACTTTCATGTTGGAGGTCTCAAGTTTGAAACTCCTTGCCAGCGAAAGCAAGAGGTTTGCCTTCTAGGTCGAGCTCGTCGCACCAGGCTTGCTTGGTGCGGGTTACCTCTCCTATGTGGTTTGCGAGCTATTGCATAGGAGCGGGAGTTTTACCCTGTGCGCACCCAAAGGGTAGCGGCTGTGGATTTCCCTTGTCATAAAAAAAAAAGAAGGGAAGAGTTAAGAGGTGTCACATGACACTATTTCGTCAAAAATATGATGTTATATTATTTATTTATTGTTTCTCATTTTAAAAGGTGACATGTATTTGGTGTCGCCCCTTAAGCCTTCTTAAATTCGGATTTGGAACATGTATATGTTGATCAAGTAATTTGCGACATGTATTTTTAATAAGTTGATAATGTAATATAGGACGGAGAAAGTATATTTAATTTATTTTGTTCACACCGCAGGTTATAAAAACATATGGTTGATAAATGTATTCCATTATCTTATATTAGATGGACATTTTCTATTTTACATGGTACATAATTAAAAATCATTGGTAAATCGATCAATTGTACTACATATTTTGCATGTTCATATTAATTAGGCACTTGAAAAAAAAATTGGATGTTCAAAATTTGTTTAACTTCCAAAAGTCATATTAATTGTAAGGACAAGTTAAATTAACTCTATGCTGATTTAAAAAATAGTCAAGTAATATGAAATAACTATTTTTAATAAAATGTGTATCTAATATCCGACGAATAAAGTACTTATTAGTTGCATGCTTTCACCTAAGCTAGACGACACAAGTAAGTTTTCTGCATTTACTATTTTTTAATGACCTTCCTAACACAATGGATCTGAAATCTTGAAATAATATGATTTGATGATACACATTTGTTTTCATTGACCTATGTAAATATTTTTACAATATTAATACATAAAACTTAAATATTGTAAATTTAAAGAATGTCCACGAAAAATGAAAATATGATCAGACTATACTGAAAATCAAATCAATTATATTCCAAGATAATCAAACCACGACTTGTGCTACTTTATTTATTTTTTTCGTACAATATATACAAGGAAGTCTGATATATTCTGAACCAAAATGACTCATTCCTTTTAAGTTGACTTAGAAGTCTTTATTTAATTACTCGTACAATAAGTTTAAGTAAACATAAAATATTGTTAAAAATGTAGAAAAAGACAATACAATATGAAACCAATTTTATAACAAGGCAGATATTGGCACAGTACTGTGTTGGATGCTTTCCCATTATTGCAAATATGGTCAAAAAAATAGTCCCATGTGGGACCAAAAATGATAAATAGTGACAACCCTACCATACAACTCTATCATCTTTTATTTTTATCTTCACACAATCATATCTTGGTGTATTCTCCTGCACTTATTGCCTTTCACTTTCAACTTATTACTCAACTTTAGATTCCTCTTTTCTCTGTTTCAGATCTCCAAAAAATTATTATATATAATATAGTATAGTATAGCGCTATTGAATTAATTTCGTTATCGATTTAATAGAGGGACGATCGATCGATCTTGTTATTTTCCAAGTTTGTTGGAGAGAGATGGAGCAGCAGTACTGTTGTAACAAACCTAGTTCATCATCATCATGTAAAGCAGCTGATAGAAAGACAATTGAGAAAAACAGAAGAAATCAAATGAAGGATCTATATATGAAGCTCAATTCACTTGTGCATCATGATCAACATTCTAAGGTTCTTCTTTTTTATTTTTCTACTAATTAAATAGTACTATTCGATCTCCTATATATGTTATTTATCGTCTTTTTATCTAACCCACGAGGCAGAGCCAGAAATTTGGTGAAGGGTGTACAAATTTTCTTATCGGTCATGTTGAGCTAGGGTGTGCAAAGTTAACAACACCTTCATAATAGTCAACATTTAATCACTGTACACCACATAATTTTCCAGAGAAGGGTATGTTGACCACCCTTCGCCAAATTTCTGACTCCACCACTATCCAATTCGATATCCTCTTCCCGAAAGATCAATTTGACAGGACGGTTACCTTCAAAAAAAGGAAGAGAGGGAAAGGCCCCACATAATTAAGAAGCTAAAAGAGAAGCTACTGGACATCCTCACTGACGATTTGGTGATTGTTCAAGTTCATATATATTGAGATCTACTAGCTAGACATCCTAATCATATTACTTATCGAATAAACAAGACTAATTGTTAGAATGATAAATCTTTATAAGTCATGTTTCCTTTTTTGATACAAATGAAAAATATGAAACTGCAGTTGCACAAATCTAACATGCTTCTTTTACAAAATTAATATGCATTATTTTCAAACTCTATATATACATTTGGTATTGAATTTGTCCATTTGTTGCTTGTTATAAAGATTATTTCTCTGTTTATCTATATAATAAACTGAAAAAACAAAAACAAATTTGAATCCCAAAGTTGATCATACCAATCAAATGTCTATTGTATTTGAACCATATAAAATAGTAACACATCAACTTTCAAAGTAGCGTGGCACTCGTAACCTTCAAATTAAATCCTGGATCCACCTCTGAATCCTTAACAAAATGTTAAGGTAGTTATCTGTGGTTTAATTTGCAGGAATTTTTGTCACTGCCGGATCAACTTGAAGAAGCCGCGAATTACATAAAGAAACTGCAGATTGATTTGGAGAAAATGAGACTCAAAAAAGAAAGCTTAACAGCAGCTGTTGGTACTTTAAATTCAAATTCAAGCAGTAATACTAATGGGAGAACATTGGAAAATACATTGCCATTGCCACATATAGAAATTCACAGTGTGAATGCAGCTCTAGAAGTTCTTCTAATTACTGGTTTAGATTATCACTTCATGTTCAACCATATCATACGTATGCTTCATGAAGACGGCGTACAAGTTATTAATGCAAGTTATACTCTCGTGGGTGACACCATCTTCCATTCCATACATTCTAAGGTAATTAAGAGCACACGTTTAAATTCTGAATCTGTCTCAGCGTATTAAGTTTGTGGATTGATGTGTTTGTTTGGTAATGTATGGTTAGGTGGGAGAATGTGCAACGTCGTCGTCAGGATACGGAGCTGCAGCAAAGATTATCTCAGAGAAATTGAAGCAGTTTGTGGGTGCAGCTGCTACCTAGCAACCAACCAAGTTATAATGTTTTCTATATTTTGGGCACGTGTTAAATTATCTAGCTAGCTGTTTTAGTACTTGTTCAAGGACAAGGTTTATAATTTCCTGCATGATGATTGAAGTTCGACTCTTGGGTTTCCCAGTTAATTATAGTAACTATTTATTAATCGATTGATCACTTGATAAGTTTATATTATAATAACTGGTATAAATTAATATATACATTATCGAGCTTGTAGGAGTATTAGATTACAAGGGTTTAGGAGTTTAGAATGATTTTGTGTTGTTCCACCCATCACTTTAATTTTGGAAGTTTCTCGTCAAAGAATAACAGACTCGATAATAATGAGGAAAATAACTTCTCTAATGAAAAAATGGAACGGTAATAGCTCAATTGCTGTAAATATATATTTTTAAAGGCAATTATTACTAGTGACGATTGCATTTTAGCACTTTTTGGAAATGTCGTTAAAGCCTATAGCTAGTTATATTGTATCTAATGATAATTAACTAATGACGATAAAGACTTTAACACTCTTTATTAATATACATATTTATTACCGCTAAAAGTTGTTTTTTGTTGTAGTGAAGTTCTCCAAGTTCATTGTCTTTGAACCTCACCCGCCCAACATCCTCAATCCCCACCCCTTGACCATCCCGACCCACGCTCCCTATCCCATCTCATCCACGTAGTGTTTTGTTAGATTATAAATAATTTGTTTACTTACTTATCCGTATGCTTTAGATAAAGATCGTTCTTATAACACGACTACGAAGGCCAGAATGATCAATGTATATCTCTTTAGTTAATTAGCCAGCCAATACCCAAATGTATGTATGTACATTCTAGTGAATAATCTCTATATAAACTTTAATTAGGACAAGCAAACCTCATTTATTTAATTAGGTATGAGTAAAAAAGGTAAATGATAACAATGCTCTATTTATGTTTCACTTCAGCTTAAAGTTTATGTCATTATGTCTTTCTTTTTATTTATATAAAATAAAGGATCATATTTCGATATATGCCTTTCAAATCTTATTGATCCAATATAATAGTACTGTAACTTAACCATTTGGAAAGGTAATGTTAGTGATACGTCACGTCATCTGAAAATATACATTATTTATATTTTATAGTATGGTTTCATTGATCCATGAGTTTAAATTTTAAAAAATGAAAAAGGTATAAGGTACTTGTGGTCGTAATATAGGCAACGTGGCTTAGTACAAATTTTCCTTTAGTCTCATCCCTTCCACACATTCCTCTTTTGTACTCCATAATAAAGTGTACATTGTTTTAGTCACATCTTCTTTCCAAAGGCTTCTTTAGCATCTTCATTTTATTACTCTTATTTAGAAGTGAGAGTTGGAAAGGACCAACATTGCATTAAAGTACTTGTACAATGTTGGTCCTTCCATTGCATTAAAGTACTTGTACATATATAAGTGGGCCCCACCTCCTTCCACTTAAATAATATTCTTCAACCTTATCA
>JAJOOD010007700.1:0-80779 GCA_029582525.1 Solanum tacnaense | reverse complement strand
GATGTCATTTTGAAATGGTTTGCCCTTAGTCCCTATTTCCCGTTAATTAATGTTGAATGTACTTCCGCGACCGATGAAGTGTGATGACAAGTTTGAGAGGCTTGTTTGGGGTTCCTCATTCGCCATGTCACGTCTAGACCCTAGGCTTGGGTCGTGACAGGATCGTCGAGTTGATCGGCGATCCCGACTTATTGCGCCGAATGGTCCTTCGCATCACATTTTTAGCGACTATAGATACGTGTTTGAATTTTTAGTTTAGTATCCAATTTTTATGCAATTAGAATCTATTATTGATTTTTTTTAGTTTTCAAGTGGAGAGCTTAGAACTGAGTATTGAGACAATATTTCCTTAGCTTTGAAGATTTGAAGATTCCCATTTCTGAGAAATTGGTAGTGGGTGTTGAAGATTCTTCATCTTAGACCTTTGTAAAGACTATATTAATCTTACCCAGTTGATGAAAATACAATTTGGTAATGAGTTTTTCCTTTTTATAATGTCTAGCTAAAACCACAATTCTTGAGGTGTGATTAAGTAATTATGGGTTGATTTAGCTGCTGGGTATTGTTAATTGATAGTGTAAATTCTATTTAAAAGTGATTTCATTCAGTAATTGTGGCTTAATCTAAAGGGTTGTAGGTGCAAATGCAACTGTACCTTCGAGTTTTTGCCTTGCTCGAGAGACAGGTTTTAAAACCAAGATTACTGATTTGATGGTCTCTGGGTATTGGGTTGTTATGGGTTCAGCTCGAGAGAGTGAATCCTAAACCCTTTTCCACACATTCAGCTCGAGAAAGTGAATGGACTAAAGCGAAGATTGTTCTTAATTGCTTCTTATTGGTGTTTGAGAGAAACCAATTCGATTTGGGGTAAATTGTTCGAGAGAAAGTTTATCCCCACTAAAGTCTAGCTTATTCACTGGTTTACAACTATTCACTATTAATTGCAATCACCCATCTGTCTACCATAGCCCATATTCCAATCACATCCCAACAACCCGTTTCCATATTTGTTATTTTCGTGTTATTTGCTGTTGTAGCTGATAGTTGAAACCAAACCCCTATGTTTTTTGACACTTTGTGTCACCCTAAACTTGAATCATGTTTTTATTAGTAAATGTTTTTACCTATGATTGACTTGAACATATTATTACTTGCCTATTGATTCTCAATTACAAACCACACTTTGTGGGATTCAATCCCAACTCACTTAGTTGGGTTATATTACTGACTCGTTGGCACTTAATTTTGGATGAAGTGTCTTGATTCGTGATATCATACATAAAGAAGGTAGCCTCGGGGCATGGAAATCTTGGTATCAGAGCATTAGGTTCAAGAGTCCTACAATGTTTGCAAGCAACACTAAGTAGAGTCTCTTCCATAGGTGTGAAGTGCACCACATCAAATGAGAGGGAGGATACGAAGTGTTTTAAAAAAAAATCACCTCTTTTGTTATTCTTATCGACATGGGTATGATCCAACTTTTCCTTTTTAATTCATCGTTATGCATTTTAGATCCTGCCTCCTCATAAAGCTTATGCACTGAATGCTAATGCACACAATGCTAACGCAGTTCCTCCAGTCTCGGACCATGAGGTTACAAATGCAGAATTCCAGAATGCGATCCAACTTTTGGCTCAGAGTGTAGCCAACCAAAACAATCAGCGGGTAACAGTTCCTACTCATACTAATGGTGGATCAATGGCAGATGGAGTTCGTGATTTTGTTCTGATGAATCCGCCTGACTTTCTAGGGTCGCAGATTGGTGAGGACCCATAGAACTTCATTGATGAGGTTAAGAAAATCTTTGGAGTGATGCAAATGACTGGTTATTATAGGGTACAGTTGGCATCCTACCAACTTAAGGATGTGGCTCACATCTGGTTCACTCAGTGGAAAGAAAATAGGGATGCAAATGCAGCTCCTGTGACTTGGGATTGTTGTATTGGAGCTTTTCTGGACATGTTCATCCCGAGAGAGTTGAGGGAGGCTAAAGCTCAAGAGTTCATGAATTGAGGCAAGGTACCATGTCAGTCCAAGAATACAGACTTAAGTTCACCCACTTCTCCATGTGTTATCCACATATGGTTGCCGATCCAAGGGCACAAATGAGTAAGTTTCTGTATGTGGTATCCGACTTAGTGAAGACAGAATGCCGAAATGCTATTCTGCTAGAGGATATTAATATATCTAGGATTATGACTCATGCTCAGTAGGTTGAGGGAGATAAGCTCAGGGAAATGGTTAAGGGTAACAAAAAAGGCTAGATCATGGAATTATGAATACTCTCAGCAGAAATTGAGTGGTGGGAATTACTCACAATTTCAGCAAAGTAATACAGCCCCAACACCTTCATCAGCTAATGCTCCATCTCCCAGGTTTCAACATGATTAGAAAGGTAGGGCATCAAGCTCTAAGTCTTAGGGAGTGCTTCAGGTAACATGACTTTTCAAACTTGTCCAAAGTGTCGTAAAAACTATCAGGGCGAGTGTCTTGCAGGTAAGGAAGGATGCTTTGGGTATGGTCAGTCTTGCCGGCGAGTATTTTGCAGGCAAGGAGGGATGCTTTGGGTGCGGTCAGCCTTGCCATAGGTTGAAGGATCACCTTTCTGCCTGGCAGGGGCAAGGAGGTAACAACAATAGGGCTCAGTCTATAGCTCCAGAAGCACCAGCAGGTTGCCCAACTTAGCAAGGTACTTCATTAGGGTCTACTCTTTCCTTTGCAACTCCCTATATAGCAGTGAACTTTGGTGTCTGACCAAAAAATCTTTCAGAACCCTTCTCAGTTTCTACTCCAGTTGGTGACCGAGTCATAGCTAGACGGTTATACAGAAATTGCCCTATCAAAGTCTTTCAAAAATTCACCTCAACAGATCTTGTAGAATTAGAAATGGTAGACTTTGATATTATTCTAGGTATGGATTGGTTACATTACTGTTATGCCTTAGTCGATAGTAGAACTAGAATCGTTCGGTATCAGTTTACAAACGAGCTAGTCTTAGAATGGAAATGTAGTAGCTCCGTGCCTGTAGGTCAATTTATCTCTTTCCTTAAGGCCAAAAATATGATCTCTAAAGGGTATTTCTATCATCTTGTTCGGTTTCTCGATGCCAAGGTAACACGACCACCGATACACCAAGTTATGCTACAAGCGGGGGTTTCATCTACTAAACCTAGAGGAGAAGGCGCTTGCGTTTTATGCTCAGCTGATGGAATTCAGATGGGCTCCACTAACAGAGGCTCCCCTGCTACATGCTCCACATGGGTGATGGAGTTCTATGCCATCCTACCTACCGTTCGCTGGGATGATCCCCAGCCTTCCATATGCATCTGGGGAGTTGACATCTACTTGAACACTCCAGTTATT
The DNA here is from genome assembly GCA_029582525.1 of Solanum tacnaense. Lineage (NCBI taxonomy): Eukaryota > Viridiplantae > Streptophyta > Magnoliopsida > Solanales > Solanaceae > Solanum > Solanum tacnaense. The sequence goes on along the minus strand of JAJOOD010007700.1, from coordinate 77,416 downwards.
AATGATGTACTCGAGGAGCCCGTGGTTCCCAACATGGATTACGAGGCCAAGCTCAGGGAGATGGACTTGGGCTGGTAGATGTATACACTAGTGGAGCCTACGTGCCGGGACAGGGTTTACTGGGCTTCTACAGAGGGCACCACTAGCACTGACTAGTCACCAGATGCTAAGAGGTGGCTGCACTTAGTTACTAGGAGTATCCGTCCATCGAGCAACTGCACCAACGTGACCTTTCCATGGACTCTAGTGGTGGCTTGCTCTATACAGGGGATCCGGCTTAACGTGGGCACACAGATCATTTCTGAGTTGAAAATGTTCTACCGAAGTAACAAAATGGCATTTTTCCTGTTAGATCTGGTGACTGCAATCTGCAAGAGGGCGGGGGTGCCACTCTTGGAAACTTACGAGGTACTTCATATGGATCCACCTCTTCACCCTCTTTTAGTTAGGCAGGGTTTTACATCCAAAAGCAAGAGGAGGAGGACGGACAGGACCAGCATTAGTCAGGCGGCTGCGGAGGTAGATGATAAGGGATGGGATGATGGTGCAGGCGACGACACTCTTCTTACCCGGTCCCATCCCCCGCTCTCAAATGCACAGGTGGAGGAGGACCTAGTGGATGTCCGGAGGCGGTTGAGATGCTCCTTTGCTAGCACCACTCTGGTTCCACCCAGCACTGCACTGGAGGTTGAGATGCTCCGTCATGAACTAGGACAGGAGAGGAGGAAGGGTTTGGAGAGGGATCGTTTGATGGTCCAGATCTTGAAAGTTTTGAGGATCATCTTGAGAGTGTTGCCCCCAGACAGTAGGTTCCCCGAGTCGAGAGAGGAGACTTCATGAATTTTACCTTTATGGATGAGGCCGTGAATGGACTGGTACCCCCGGAGGATTAAGACTCTGATGATGACACCTCCCAGGCCCAGGGATCCTGATTTGGTTTTTCGCCCCTCTTTGGGTATGTAAAGAACAAGTTCATTTTCTCTTCTAGTTTTCTTTATGTTTTGTAAGCATATGGATGCTGGTTTTAGCTATATATTACACCTAACGATTAGTCCCAAGGTTTATAACTTATGCTCTGTTGCTTAGTACTGTTAAGATTGTAGAGATCGTCCCACATATGATTCGGGGTCCATAGGTGTGACTAGGGAAGAATAGGGGAGACGGGGCTGAGGTTCTGCCTCACCCTGTCCTGTTCTAGAGGGATAAATTCTGCCCTGGTGGGATTAACCCCACGCCAGGGGCTCTGACGGAAACAAAATCCAAGTAACAAATTTTTCTAGGGCTTTACTTGTTTCTAAAATATTTCACTAATCCCAAGCTATAAGTAGGCATTTAGGATGTTACCTTCACTAGGATGGTTAATGTCTATCGTGAGTAATTCTCACGGTTCCCACTCCTGAACCTACTCTCATTAAATCTACATCACCACCACGCACATTCCCCGGATATGCCCAGAACCTCACACGGTTATAGTTGGTCGCAACCGACGTCCAAATTTTGTTCACGAATAACATCGCAGTTTATCTAGCCCATTGCACCTAACTCATGCAATTACAACTCACACAGTTTCGAACATTTAGGCTAGCATATTGCACATATCAAAATCCAGACAAGCAATACTGTACACATAGTCATGTCATCGCATCCAAGTAAACATACCTTTCACAGCAACAGTTAATTAAAAAAATATAAGCATGGATTCGCAGTTTCAAGTTACAGCTAACAGAAAAGTCCAAATTATTATTTACTTCGCTCCATGGATAACCATTACTTCTCATCCATGCATTTACACAACCCTTAGGGCCAGATACCAATTAGAACCTTCTGAGGTCCAATTCACCTTGCTTGTGTCCCTTTAGTCGTGACTATGATGTCCATTCCACTTTGTGGAGATACCAATTAGAATCGGGAGATACCAATTGGAGTTAACTCATACAATAAGCGACAATTCACATGAAAGGAGAGAAAAAATGAAATAACTTCCTAGAATTCTTCATAGCTTCTTGAAGATTAGATGTGGACGTCAACACACCAAACTGTAGCAGTCTATTACACATTTTTCTCTTATACTGGGAGATGGGTAACCTGGGCACTGAGACAAATTAGTCACGACCCCGCCCACCGCGCTGTGTGGGCACCTACTCTGACATCTAAGTAGGAGAACCCTCGATTCCCCTAATAGTTTTAAGATATGCGGAAGATTAAGAATATTGAAGAACAATTAACATTCATAAGACTTTTATAAAATAAGAGTTTTTGACAACAACTTGAGTTTAGACTTGTAAAGTAATTAAGACCCCCGGAATCTAGCCTAACCAAGTACAAGAGCTACTAAGAGTACAATGTATAACAAAATTATAAATGACATAGCTTCCACCATGCAGAAGGAAGATTAGAAGCTGCGGAGATTGTCTTCATCTTAACATATGAAACATCATTGGTCCTGTAACCAGATTACGCCAAAAGGCATAGTAAGAGAAGTATCAGTACAACCACACGTACTAGTAGGCACCATCGGTCAACCCGATACCCACTTCATAATATAAGAAATCAACTAGTAAGAAACATGCAATAAGATTGTTCATTGCTCCACCTTTATAATTCCCAAATGCCATAGAGGCTTTAACCCTTACTCGCTCCATTCTTCATCATACTCAATCATTCTATGCCTTAAAGAAAATTCCGGAAATAACTACTACTAACCCGATCAACACTCACGACACGCCCTTACTTTATTCCCGGCATCACTCAACTTGTAACCCCATGGAACTTTTATCAAGGCTTGTTAACCTTTCAATGCTACCTCCTTCCGCGGAAAAACCCAACTAGTACACTTACTACATGACACCACCCCCATCCTGAAAGACAATAGACATGACCATCCTTCTAAAAACAACACCGAGACCATTGGTCCCCACTTACCATACCATATCCTGATTTGGGACCGACCATTCACCTTTATTTATTACGAGATATATGATGTTTGCGTAATCAAGACACAACTTCCAATGAAAGTGTCTACGATTCTACAATAGTATAGTAACCCAACCAAGGGTTGGGGTCGAGTCCCAAGGGAGTGGGCTTGAGAAATAATAGAAAAATAAAATCAAGTTCTAATTAGTCATAGTTAAAAACATTATCGAATATAAACATGTTAAATCTAAGGGGTGACACAAGTGTCAATTATCAATGGAGTTTGTCACAAGTAAGTAAAAACAACAAAAATGCAAATAGTGCTAATCAAGGAGAGGGGATTCTTGGGAAGTGATAGGAATACGGGTTAGACTAGATCATTGGGTACATCCTTTTGATAGTAATTTCGCTAAATATTTGTGACTTGACTAGACAATAGTGGGGGTAAGCTTTCTCTCGAACAACTTACTCCGAATCAAATGGGTTTCTCTCGGACACCCACTTGCCGCATGAAGAACAGCCTCCGCCTTAGCCCACTCACTCTCTCGAGCTGAGTGTGTGGGAGAAGGGCAAGGGTTCAGTCTCTCGAGCTGAACCTCATGTCGACCCAATCCCACCGGCCATCAATTTAGTATTTGGATATACGGTGTTACACCTCTCTCTCGAGCAAGCCAAAAACACAAAGGTGAAATCGTATTTGCAACTACAATTTCATTAAGTTCCAACACAACTACTAAAAAAAATCACATCTAAACAACAAATAAATTATCAGCAAGCAAGACCCAATAATTAATCTAACCCATATTCACATAATCACACCCCAAGAATTGGGGTTTTAGCTAGACATGTAAAAGAGAGAGAAATTTATACCAAAATGAGTTTGCATTCAAATGGGTATGAAGATTTTAGTCTCTAAACCAGCCAAGAGTGAAGAATCCAAGAGACCCAAACCCAAATTGTTGGAGTTGAAACCCTTTGAATCTTCAAGTTCTTCAAAACCCTCTCCAAACTTAGAACTCAAAAATATATGTTAAAAACTATATATTAAAAATATGATATGAAGCTACAACTCTCAATGATTATTAATAGATTTCAAAAATTTGTGTTGCAGTGGATCATTTGGCGTCGTTAGTCGATATCACCGATCAACTCAGCGATCCACCTTTTGGTATGTTTCATCGCCGTCTTGCCCTATCCTTCAGCATCATCATAGTTTGGATCATTGGGCGACATAGTACTTCTTCGCGGAACTGCTCGACAATATGCCGACTGCTCCATTTCACCGCCGGTCTGATCCTTTCCTTCAGGGCTCAGCAAAATAGAACAAAAGGCGAGGATAAGACCTTTTGGCGGCTCGCCGAATGGGTTTGGCGAATCGCAGATCTTCATTCCGTCTTTCTTTCTGCTACCTTTGTTCCTTTTTGCTAAGTAGTGTCCATGCTTTCCCTCAAACTCCAAATACCTGAAACTTAAGGGTTTTCATCACATATTGAGATAAAATATGCATTTGAGGACACTAATTCTATCAAAATATAGCCGTAGTGAGTCCAATATGTGGACTCATCAACACCCCCAACTTAAACATTTGCTTGTCCTCAAGCAAACTCAACTTCAGCTGTTCAAAAAGGGTGTCTCGACCAGTGCTACACAAGACTCAATCATGAATGCACACAACAAGACTCAATTTACTTATGCAAAGATCAAATGTACACTGAAAGATTCAAGTGGTGACTCACCATTGAGAGGGCTAGTGTAACACCGTATATCCAAAAAAGGGGGGAAATTAGGCAAAACTCCGCAGCACCAGGCCTCACCCATAGAACCACCTACGGACCGTAGGTGGGACCATGGGCCATAGGTCAGCATGTCATCGATAGGCAGAAAGTCTCTGACCATGATTGACTCTTGACCAACACGCACCGTAGGTCCATCCACGGTCCGTCGGTCATGGTCCGTAGGTCGTGGTTTGACAGTTATTATTATTAGGGGTAATTGGGTCTTTACCGGTTTTACTTAAATCAAAGTGGTGTCATTTTTCCTAAGTCTAAGACACCTATATAAGTATTTTAAATTTAACTTCTAAAAACCACTCATTCAACTCATTCTCTCAAATTCCAAAAGAAAATCCTCTCAAATATTCTCTCTAGAAGTTGGAAGAAGAAGGAAGAAGAAGGAAGAAGAAGGAAGAAAAGGAAGCTAGGTCAACATCAAGTCTCCAATTTTCAAGATTGTGAGGGCTTTATAATCAAGGTATGCTAGCTCTTCATCCATGGACACCTTCCATCCATGGAGTCCCCTAGAATTCCCCCAATTTGATGAAGAATTACCAAATTCTAGCGAGGATTTCTTCAATTGTTGTGGGTTATGATGATTATGGATTCAATTGAGTGGATTGTGGTTGTTTATGATATACTTAGTATGATTGCATGTTTTTAGGATGAAATTACATGTATCCATGCCTATCCCATGATTCTAACCTAGAATTGATTTAATTGGGTTGATACCATGAAGGGAAACTTTCTGGGTTTAGATGTATACTCATATGATTGGTGAATTATGATTAGAATTGCTTGATAATGAATCTTAGATGATTATAATGTGACCTAGGGCTTTGATAGTAAAGCTTAGGGTATGAATTGCTAGTAATTGATGCTATTGTTGATGAAGGGATACTTGCTGCATGAATTGCTAATTATGAATGAATGAATGTGAAAGGCTTTCTCACATGAACGATTCTAGGTTTGAAATGATTGCTCACCTAAAATGAATATAGACTAAAAGACTATGTAATTAATGAGGCTAGAGGCGATTACATATGACCTCCATATGAAAGGATATGACGGGATTCCCCTATTCCTTAGAATTGAACAAGAGGTGAGTCCCCACGTTCTTATTATGATGAATGAACCTGGGAGCATATACCCATGATTCCTATGAAATAATGTGGAGGCAAGTACCCGAATTATATGTTAAATGATGTGGAAGCGAGTACCCGCATCATGTATGAGGTTGTGAAGGTGAGTACCCGCAATCTAAAAGTAATTAAGGCAAGAGGCGAGTACCCATTAGCCTTTAAATTAGGCAAGATGCGAATATCCAATAGCCTTTATAAGCTAGGAAATGAGGCGAATCCCCATGTCTTAAAAAGTAAGTTTGAATAATGAGACTATGATGTAAAGAATGAATATTGTGGATTGTTGCTAGAGATGCATTCCATGAGGTAAGCTTGACTAGAGACGGATGACCCAAGTCTTAACTAAGGATGAATAAGGTTGCTTGAGATGTATTCCATTCTTATTATGATGTTGATTTATGTGCATTGATATGCTTATGGTTTTGTATTGACTAACCATGATGTTTATGCAAGCTATCATATTTAATACTTGATTGTAATAACACATACTTTGTCTACATTCTTATCAAATGTAGCGTCCGGCGACATAGATTCTCACACTCGTGGCTAGCTTCTTTGTTGAACATGGAGTGAAGATTTGGTGAGTCCTCATTGTGTCCGAGGATGTGATAACCATTTCCGTTTATGTCTTTCTTTTAAGTTTTGGAAAATTGTATGGCCCGTGTCCCAAGATTTTATTCTTGATGTTTTGATGGTTTGAGACAATGTTATTAGACTTTTCCGCTTCGTTTTATAAAGACTTTGATTGTATTGAAAAGTTTTCAATTTCTGCTCATTTCTATTACTTTATGTTATGATATGCTTAGTGTCTTATATGAGGCCTCTCGGGGTCTTATACGCCTTGTTACATTTAGGGAGTACCCTGGGTCGTGACAAACTTGGTAATTCGAGCACAAGGTTTAAAATGGTTCTAGGATGTCTCAAACCACATCAAGTATAGTCTTGTTCATAAGTGTAAAGCGCTCCATATTTATGAATGAGAGGCTACTGGATGTTTGGGAAACTTCACTTCTTCATTTCTCTAAGTCGTGACATGGAGTTTAAATCAATAATATCTTTCTCCTAATCCTTACCCGATGGTTTTCAAGTTATCATTACTAGAAGGGCAAATGCTAGAAGGATAGAGGGAGACAATGTCGGTCAAGAAGTTCCTCCCCAAGCTCGTTCTCAAGCTCCAACTGATCCTTTGGTTGAGAATGTAACCAATGCAGGGTTTAGGTCGACATTCTAAGTGTTGTCTCAAGTAATGATTGTCCAAAGCTAATAGAGAGGTGGTAGCTCCGGTGAACCTAAATGTGGGTATGGCGGCGACAAGAGTGAGGTACTTTACAAGGATCAACCCTCCAGAATTTTATGGATCCAAAGTTGAGGAGGATCCTCAAGAATTTATCGAGGTGACCTCTAAGATACTTGCTATTACGGGGGTGACAATAGTAGAGAAATCAGAGTTAGCCGCTTACCAACTCAAAGGGGTTGCTCAGATTTGGTTTAATTAGTGGAAAGACGCAAGGCCAAAAGAAGCGGGTCCCATAGAGTGGGAGAGGTTCAAAAGTTCTTTTCTAGACAAGTTCTTCCCTTTAGGGATGAGAGAGGCCAAGTACTTGAGTTCATCAACCTTCGGCAAGGGAATATGAGTGTGAGGGAGTACGCCATGAGGTTCACTCAAATATCTATATATTATCCTTCTATTATTGCGGATCGTAGGGCCAAGATGAGTAATTTTGTGTCGGGAGTGTCTGACTTGGTTGTCAAAGAATGCCGCACTATTATGCTTGTTTATGATATGGACATTTCTCGCCTTATGGTGCATGCCCAACAAATTGAGGAAGAAAAGCTTACGGAAAGATCTAGGGAAGCAAAAAGTGCAAGAACGGATGATGGTAACTTCTCAAATTCTAGGTCCAATGGACGAGGTCGTTCAACGTTTAGGCAAAGATTCTCCAGGCAAAGTTCTTTAAGTGCTCCTCCAAAGCCTTACAATGATAGGTGTCTAACCTTAAACCCCAAGGAGATAGTAGCAAGTCCTCAATTCCTACTTTTGCTAAATGTGGGAGAAATTATGAGGGTAAGTGTCTAGCGAGATCCAATGCTTGCTTTTGGTGTGGCAAGGTGGGTCACAAGATAAGGGATTTTCCCTCAGTTGCTAAGAATGAGGGAGTTACTTGTCGTAGGGCTCAAACTAAGCCCTCATCCGGTCTAAGTGGTTCGGGTGCTAGTGCTCCCAAGCAAAACCAATTCTATGCTCTCCAGACTATAGGTGATCAAGAGAGCTCCCACGATATGGTGACTGGTATGTTAATTTTTTTTTTCAAATTGATGTGTATACTTTGTTTTATCCTGGTGCTACTTTGTCATTTCTAACTCCTTATGTGGCTATGAAGTTTTATGTGCTCCCCGATGTGTTGTAAGAGCCTTTTCTATTTCTACCCCTGTTAGTGATTCTCTGTTGGATGAGAGGGTATATAGAAGGTGTCCCATCCCCATATCCCATATAGTTACTCTTGTTGACTTGGTAGAACCTGATATGTTAGACTTCGATGTCATCCTTGGTATGGATTGGTTGCATTGATTTTATGCTTCCATTGATTGTAGAACTAGGGTTATTAAGTTCCAATTCCTAACTGAGCCTATCCTAGAGTGGAAGGGGGGAAATTACATGCCTAAGAGTCGTGCTATTTCTTGTCTTAATGCTAGAAAGATGATTTCTAAGGGTTGCTTGTACAATCTAGTGAAGGTGAGGGATGTAGATTCTGAAACCCCTTTCTTGAGTCGGTCCCTATTGTAAAAGAGTTTCCATAAGTGTTCCGAGATTATCTACCTAGTATTCCTCCTAAAACGGAAATAGATTTTGGTATTGACCTTCTTCTGGATACACAACCTATCTCTATTCCTCCTTATAGAATAGCTCCGATAGAACTCAAGGAGTTGAAGGAACAGTTGGAAGATCTATTAGAAAGAGGCTTTATCCGACCATGCATCTCACCATGGGGTGCTCCGGTGTTGTTAGTTAAGAAAAAGGATGGTTCACTTAGAATGTGTATCAATTATTGACAATTGAATAAAGTGACCATTCAGAAAAAGTATCCTCTTCCAAGGATTGATGATTTGTTTGACCAACTTTAGGGGGCAAGTTATTTCTCTAAGATTAATCTCTAATCAGGTTATCACCAATTGAGGGTGAAAGAGGAAGATACTCTAAAAATGACTTTTAGAACGTGATATGGTCACTATGAGTTTCTAGTAATGTCCTTTGGTTCGACTAACGCTCCTGCGGCGTTCATGGACTTGATGAAGAGGGTGTTTAGGCAATACCTTGACATGTTTTTATTGTGTTCATCGATAAGATTTTGATCTATTCAAGATGTGAGAATGAGCATATTGATCATTTGAGGCTAGTATTGCAAATCCATAAGGAACAACAACTATTTGCAAAGTTTAGAAAATGAGAATATTGGCTAAAATCGGTAGCCTTCCTTGGTCATATTGTTTCACACAAAGGTATAGAGGTAGATCCTAATTAAGAAGATGGATGCGGTCAAGAGTTCTCCTAGACCTCTATTGCCTCCCCATTGACGACTTTAACACAAAAGAAGGCTAAGTTTTTTATGGTCTAAAACATGTGGAAAGAATTTTCAAGAGTTGAAAGATAGACTTACCTCCGCTCCGGTCTCAACTTTACTAGAAGGCCTGAGTGGTTTTGTGGTATATTGTGATGCCTTGAGAATTGGGTTGGGATGTGTGCTTATGCAAAATGGGAAGGTTATTGCCTATGCTTCAAAGCAACTTACGGTTCATGAGAAGAATTATTCGACCCATGATATTTAATTAGTTGCGGTGACTTATCCCTTAAAGATATGGAGGCATTATTTGTATGGGGTACATATAGATGTGTTCACCAACCACAAAGCCTACAATATGTGTTTGGTCAAAAGGACTTGAATCTTTGCCAAAGAAAGTGGCCTGAGTTATTGAAGGATTATGATATAAGTGTCCTTTATCACACCGGAAAGGCAAATGTAGTAGTTGATGCTCTTAGTAGGTTGTCTATGGGTAGTGTTGCTCATGTGGATGATGATAGAAAAGAGTTTCCCTGAGATGTGCATAGATTGCCCCGATTGGGTGTTCGATTGGTAGAATCTGCCAAGGGTGGTGTTATTTTCCATAATGGTTCTGAATCATCTTTTGTAAGTGATGTCAAAGCTAAGCAATATCTTGATCTAATTTTGGTAGAATTGAAAGAAACGGTACTCAAGAAATCCATTAAGGATTTCTCTCAACGGGGAGGTGGGATACATAGATACCAAGGTCGATTATGTGTTATAAATATTGATAAGTTAAGGGAACAAATTTTTGCAGAAGCCCATAGTTCTCGGTATTCTATTCACCCAGGAGCCACCAAGAAGTATCGTGACTTGCGGGAGATCTAATGGTGGAATGGGATGAAGATGGATATTGCCAACAAGTATAGGTTAAGCACCATAAATCGGGAGGATTATCCCATGATATAAGTTTTCCTACTTGGAAGTGAGAAGATGTAAATATGGATTTTATAGTAGGGTTGCCACGCACTCGGCGCCAATATGATTCGAGTTGGGTTATAGTAGACCAAATCAAGAAATCAGCCTATTTCATTCTTGTCAAAGTTTGTTATGGTGAATAACACTATGCCAAGTTGTATTTGAGGGAAATGGTAAGATTAAATGATGTGTCATTTTCCATTATCTTTGATAGAGGTACTTAGTTTACTTTTCAGTTTTGTAAGACATTCCAAAAGGGACATTGCACAAAAGTGAAGCTTAGCATGACTTTTCATCCACAAACAGATGGGCACACAGAGTGAACGATCCATACTTTAGTGGATGTGTTGAGAGCACGTGTCATTGACTACTAGGGAAGTTGGGATGATCACTTGTCATTGATCGAGTTAGCTTATAGTAATAGCTACCATTCTAGTATTGCATGGCCCCCTTTGATGCTCTTTATTGTAGGAGGTGTAGATCTTCCATAGGATGGTTTGAGGTGGGTGAAGTTCCTTTGATTGGACCCGAATTAGTTCATGAAGCTATAAAAAATGCCCGGCTTATTAGAGAGAGGTTGAGAACGGCCCAAAGCCAATAGAAGTCCTATGTTGATGTTAGAAAGAAAGACCTTGATTTTGAGGTTAATGATTGGGTCTATTTGAAAATCTCACAGATGAAGGGTATGATGAGATTTGGGAAGAAGGGGAAACTTAGTCTCAGGTATGATGAGTTTGAGGTTAATGTTGGTAATGTTGCCTTTTAGCATGACTTGCATAATGTTTTGGTAATGCTGCATCCGGTATTCCATGTCTCTATGCCTAAGAAGTGTATTGGAGATCTGACATCCATAGTTCATCTAGAAGGGTTGGGAGTTGATGAGAGTCTCTCTTATGAAGAAATTCCGGTTGAGATTTTTGTCCGGCAAGTTATGAGATTGAGAAACAAGGAAGGTTCTTCCGTGAACGTATTGTGTCGCCACCACTTTGTTGAGGGTGCTACTTGGGAGGTCGAGGCCGATAGGAAGTCCTGATATCCTCATCTCTTTCCTTCTACTCTAGCTTGAGGTAATGAATTCCCTCTTGATTTAACTTATGGTTTGAAGTCATGTGTGTTTTAGATATTCCCATAATATCCTCATGTTATGCATGATCATGAAAACTTATGTTTTGAATGAAAATTAGCTTGTGTGATTGATGTTCCTCATGTTGTACTGTATTGAGTATGCGTTACATATAGACTCCATGAGATAAATTAATGAAAATGTTTCGATATGCTTTTCGAGATAGTATTGTATATAAGCTCCATGAGATTGTGTTCAACATGATTTGAGATGGAGAAGGTACTTCCTCCTAGATTATACTAGGGCTAAATGAGAGGGCAAGTGTAACACTCCGTATCCAAAAACTGGGAAAATTAGGCAAAACTAAGGAGTACCAAGCCCCACCCACGTAACCACTTACGGACTGTAGGTGGGACCACGTGCCCTAGATCAGCATGTCTTTGATGTCCAGAAAGTCTCTGACCACGATCGACGGTTGACCAAGACAGACCGTAGGTCCATCCACGGTTCGTCGGTCATGGCCTGTAGGTCGTGGTCTGGCACTTATTATTAGGGGCAATTGGATCTTTTCCATTTTTAATTAAATCAAAGTGGTGTCATTTTTCCTAAGTCTAAGACACATATATAAGTATTTTAAACCCCCAAAACCCCTCATTCAACTCATTCTCTCAAATCCCAAAAGAAAATCCTCTGAAATATTGTCTCTCCAGAAGTTGGAAGAAGAAGGAAGGAAAGGAAGCTAGGTCAAGATAAAGTCTCCAATTTTAAAGCTTGTGAGGGGTTTATAATCAAGATATTATAGCTCTTTATCCATGGACACCTTCAATCCATGTAGTCCCCTAGAATTCCCCCAATTTGATGAACAATTCCCAAATTCTATCTAGGGTTTGTTCAATATTTGTGGGTTATGATGATTATGGATACTATTGAGTGGATTGTGGTTGTTTATTATAGAATTAGTATAATTTCATAATTTTAGGATGAAATTACATGTATCGATGCCTATCCCATGATTCTAACCTAGAATTGATTTAATTGGGTTGATGCCATGAAAGGAAACTTTATTGGTTTAGATGTATCCTTATATGATTGATTAATTATGATAAGAATTGCTTGAGAATGAAGCTTAGATGATGATCATTATACCTAGGGCTTTGAGAGTAAAGCTTACGGTTTGAATTGTTAGTAATTGATGTTATTGTTGAGGAAGCGATACTTCCTACATGAATTGCTAATTATGAATGAATGAATGTGAAAGGCTTTCTCACATGAAAGATTCTAGGTTTGAAAGGATTTCTCACCTAAAATGAATCTAGACGAAAAGACAATGTAATTGATGAGGCTAGAGGCTATTAGCTATGACCTCCAATGAAACGATATTAGGCGATTTCTCTATTCCTTATAATTGATCAATTAGGTGAGTCCCCACGTTCTTATTATGATGAATGAACATGGAAGCAAATACCCATGATCCCTATGAAATAATGTGAAGGTGAATACCCACATTATATGATAAATGATGTAGAGGCAATTACCCGCATCATGTGATGAGAATGTGGAGGCGAGTACCCACAATCTAAAATTATGTAAGGCAAGAGACGAGTACCCATTAGCCTTTAAGTAAGGCAAGAGGGCGAATACCCATTAGCCTCTATAAGCTTTGAAAATAGGCGAATCCCCATGTCTTTAAAAGTATGTATGAATAACGAGACTATAATGTAAAAAATGAATTGTGTGGATTGTTGCTAGAGATGCATTCCATGATGTAAGCTTGACTAGAGGCAGATTACCCAAATCTTGACTAAGGATGAGTAAGGTTGCTTGAGAAGTATTACTTTCTAATTATGATGTTGATTTATATGAATTGATATGCTTATGGTTTTTTATTGACTAACCATGACACTTATGTTGTTTATGCTAGCAATCATATTTAGTACTTGATTTTACTAACACATATTTTGCCTACATTCTTATCAAATATAGGGTCAAGCGACATAGATTCTCACACTCGTGGCTAGCTTCTTTATTAATCAAGGAGTGAAGGTTTTTTGAGTCCTCAATGTGTCCGAGGATCTGATCACCATTTCCGTTTATGTCTTTCATTTATGTTTTGGACAATTGTATGGGTTGCATCCCATGATTTTATTCTTGATGTTTAGATGGCTTCAGACAATGTTATTAGACTATGGCTTCATTTTATAAAGACTTCGATTTTATTGAAAAGTTTTATATTTTTGGTCAATTATATTACTTTATGTTATGATATGCTAAGTGGCTTGTATCAGGCCTCTCGAAGTCTTATAGGTCTTGTTACATCTATAGGGTACCCCTGGGTCGTGACACATTCTAACACACTAATAGTTTTTGTGTGGGTTCAATGAGAGGACCACTTGTGATTATTACATTCATATCTATCTGTCATTGACGTTGGGAAAGTGTGTATTGTTCATAAAATGATATTTGAACTATGTATTTGGTATATGTTTGTTTACTGGATCATAATTACTTGTTTATATCTCGTTACTGATTGAACTTTGAATGATTAGGCCTAATCGAAATGAGGTTTGGTGAGTGGGGACCGAGGGTCCAAGTGTTACTATCGATTACTTTAGAGAGGTTGTTTGTGTTCTTAAATAATGAGAAGTTGGGTAGTGTTCATGATGCAAAATTAGATAGGTCCTACCTTGGGAAGGGAATTTGTATTCGAAACGGTTAGCGAGCCTTGATAGAATATACTATGTGGTCAAGGGCTGAATTGTAATGAATAGTAAGCAAGGGTATGTCATCAGTGGTTGGCCGGGTTGGTAGTGGTTTCATTCGGGGACTCCTCTATGAGATAGAATGGTTATGCTATGATCAAGAACATAGTGAGTAGGGTGATAGAGATGAGGGTTAGAGTAAAGTGTAATAGTATGTTTAAGGTATACGGGAATAGTACTGGCATGGGGGACAAAAGTTGAGGGGTGTACTTTCTTATTGCTTGTTTCTTGCTGGTTGATTTCCTTATATTATGTGGTGGGCATCAGGTTGACTGATAATGCCTACCAGTACATGTGGTTTGTACTGATACTAAGCCTTTTTGGCATAGTCTCGTTGTCGGGTCAAAAATATTTCATAGGTGAAGACGAAGACAATCTCCAACAACTAATATTCTTCCTTTTATATGGTGGGATCTGTGTCATTTGTTATTCTGTTTTATACCTTGTAATCTTAGAATCTCTTGTACCTATTTAGACAGATCTATGGGGGGCATTGTTTGTTCACAAATTCAACTCGGATTGTCTAAATTCTTGTTTGTGTAAAAATCTTATGAATCCCTTTTATCTCCAATTATAATCTTCCGCATGTTTTTAACCATTCGGGAATCAAGGGAACTCCTACTTAGGTGTTAGAGTAGGTGTCCGCAAGGCCCCTGTGGGGGTCATGACAATCACCCTTGAGTTGGTATGCAACTAATTTGACAAGCTCAACATTAGTAACACACATAACCTCAAATACCTTCTGCAGCTCCTCCACAAAGTTCTTTGGATCCTCAGTGATATTCGACCCTTTGAATTCTGGGGGAATTATTATCAAAAACTCAAGGATCTTAGATGTATCAGCCTCATCCTGAAAAACCCCTCTGTGTTGACCAGCCTGATTTGCCACCATTTGACTCAACATCTGGATAGCATCCCAGAACTCAACATTGGTGGCCTCTCCCTAAGGGGTTACACATCTGGTGCATTAAGAATCTCTTGTTCTTGAGTATTGATATTCCTCCTAGCAGCACGTCCCCAAATAGCTCTTCGGGGAGGCATGATATGAAAACATACGTGCAAGCACGAATTAGAAGGAAACTTTTATAGTGCTGAATTTCGCCGCACTAAAAAGAGTAAGAAGGAAGTGAAATATTTCCTAAATTTCGTAGAATCCCAATTATAGATGTGGCACACTTCACGCCAATTAATAGGACTCAACTGACAAATCTTCATAGACACCCTAGGATTCTTGAACTCTGTGCTATGCTACAAACTTTTTCATGCCCCGAGCCTATACCTTAGACGTGGCCGGCACTCAAGAACCATCGTTGGTCCCCAAGCGAACCCTTGGTCTGGCTCACTTATTAGCGGAAAACTATGCATAATTAATAGTATGCATATATTAATATATTGGACAAATAAATTTTTCTGCCAACTTTAGCTATGGTTCTATGTGTCATACTCAATTAGAAGTTTCTTAGACTGCTCGAGGTAATATAAGTGGTGATAGCGTTGTTTACAGAGTTGGTGCTAGTAATCCAAAAATGAAATTTGATGAGGCATTATCTTATTTGAACAAAGTTTAGGAAAAGTTTCCAAATCACAAGGAGAAGTATATCACGTTCCTTTTCGTTATGATGGAATTTAAGAACAAAAGGTTTGCCACTACAATTTGCTTATTTCCAATCATCATTAATTTCTATTTTGATTTGATGATTTATCTAGGACTAAGTCTTAGATATTTCTGAAAGAATGGATACCGTTTGTTTCATAGACAAACAAAATATTTATTTAAAGGACGCCCTACTTTGCTCCTTGATTTAAATCCTTTTTTCCCCAAGAGCTATGAAATAATCCTAAATGATAAAGATAAGAAAACATATTTCATAAAACAAGCACTAAGTTTTGCCAAAAAAACAAATATTACATTTCTGTTACCTAATCATTTAATAATAAAAGGTCAACCATTTTATTCATGAAAAAACATTACTCCTAACTTATTGCCTCATAACTTCATGCAAGAATGGTTAGAAAGTTACAATGAGCTAATAGATTTTTTTCCCATGTTTAAAAAGGGGTGCAAGAACGCCAAAGAGGTGTACGATAAGGTGATAAATATTTATAATTTGAGTACATATATATTATGGACAACCCTCATGTTTCCTGTTTATAAGTTCTATTTTTTTATGTGTAATTTGCCGTACTTCTCAAAGACCATACTGATTTTCTAGAAGAGTTCAAAATATTCTTCTAGGACTATTTCGTTACCACATATCAATCGTCTTATTTAAACAGGTCTAAAACATTGACGAAGTGAAATATAGTACTGTCATGATACTCATTATTTCAAATATACAGCGCTATGTGGATTTAATTTAAATAATATTCGAAATAGTTCGATTCAAAACTTATATTGTCCTATATTATCGTTTATCATTTGTTTAATCTAGCCCTACATTGTTAACTTAATCGTAATTTTTTCTCATATTTGAGGTATATAATTATTTCTTTATTTTAACATTTTTAATTGGTATATTATTGAGATAAAGATAATACAATGTTTGTATTAATTATGCATATGTTAAGGGTGAAAAAATTAGACTATTTAAATATAACTAGTACAATCTATCCAAGTTTGGTATAATCCATCTATTTAGGAGCTATGTTGATTTCAATCCAAGCCATAAAAAGTTACACTAATATCGTAGCCAGAATGAACCATGGGTTATCTTATCAAACTATTTTAAAGAATAATTTTTCTTATCTGATATGTTATATGTTGGTGTAATAAAGAAAAAAATTATAATTTTAATAGGTACCAAGAATTTGTAAAAGAACAAATAAAGCAATTGAAACTTAGTTAGAAGTGGGTGGATTGGGGATTGACCCACATTTTATTTCAATATATTTAATCTAAATAACTGAATGAACATATAACTGAATTAATGGCTGAATGAACATATAACTAAATTGAATGACTCAAAGAAACTCAATCGAATCAATACATGAACATGAAGTGTAAATCATTTGAGTTTTAGCATGAGATATGCAATAAGAGCAATTTGAAAATAATATAATTTACTTGGTGGGGAGTTTCTCTAATCGACAACCTTTATTATAAGCCTCACAATGATACACCATTTCTCCCACGTTGAAGTGCCATCCTATACTTTGTTGGGATATAGGATGACATTGTAACTATGGATCCATCTAATAGGCCTTCTCACAGGCAGTGAGGAGTCACACGAAGAATAAGTGCTATCCTATCCTACAATGGCTACGTAGTTTATTGGAACTTTTGAGTTATAATAGACTCTTACCCCATTCAATGCTCGATAATACTCCAAAAATAATCAATATCAGTCATGCTTAATCACCCTTTACAAAAAAATGAACTATTACATTACTTTACTTTTAAGTTTGCTCAATCACCCTTTACAAAGAAAGGGACTATTACTTTTGATTAACGTGTCAAACACACCTCATCCAATTCTAGGTGCAAACGATCGTTAAACAATGTATAACCCAACAAATGAGTTAGGGTCGAACCCGTAGGGAGAGGTACGTGTTCAAATTCAATTAAGAAGTACAAACGTGATCTAACTAGCAATAGAAATAGACATTATCAAAAAACACATGAAAAAAATTAAAAGGGATGACACTAATGTCAAATGGGGGATTTTTTTTTTGGCGATTATCAACTACAAAGCAGTCACACAAAACTAAAATAACAATACGGAGAGGAATTCTCGAGATTTGATCGATTCTAGGCAAATTCCGATAAATGGGTAATTGTAACTACTAGTAAACAACTAAATATCAGTGGGTAGGCTAGACTATAACTGGGATAGCTTTTCTCGAACAACTACCCTAAATAAGGTGATTTCTTTCGAACATTAACAAGAATAGCGATTAAGAACAACCCACACCATAATTTATCCACTCTCTTGAGCTAGATGGGTAGGATTGGGTTTAGAATTTACTCTATCGAGTTGAACCCATATCAACCCAATACATACAAATAGTTAATCAAAAACCTTAGTTCCAAAACTTCTCTCTCGAGAAAGTTAAGAACACAAAAAATAGAACTGCATTTGCAACTACGATTCATGAATTAGACCTCAGGTAATGATTAAACCTACTTATATAGCATTTAAACTAGTAATTAACAATACCCATAATCTAATTCAAGACATAATCACATGATCAAAACCCAAGAATTGGGGTTTTAGTCAAGCATCATAAAAAGGTAAAAATGGTTACCAAATCCATTAACCATCAACTGGGAAAGAGTATTCAAGCCTTTACAATGCTCAAAATTGAAGAATATTAGTAACCCACTTGCAAAATCTTCAAATTAAGTCTCAAAAGCCTTCAAGTCTACAAACAAACTCTCAAACTTCAAACAACACTATTCTAAATGGTAGCAAGCTCCTTAATTTACATTTCAAAATCCTATTTATAGTGGCCAAAAATTAGCCACGAAGGGCCATTAGGCGAGGTAAGTTCAGTTCGCTGAGTGGTTCGGCGAACTGCCCATTACTCTCTTCTATCGCCTTTATGCATTAGCTCTCAGCATCCTCAAGTCATGTGACTTTGGGAGATTAATCTTGTCATCGTTGAACTGATCGGTGATTCGCCGACTACCTCTTTCATGTCGCCGACTTGGTTTTTTCCCTTAGGGCTGGCACACTGGAACTTTAGGCGGACTAAAGATTCGCTCGGTGAGTTACCGAGTGGTCTTGGCGATCACCAAGTTGGCGTTTCTCAACTCCTTCAGCTTGTTTTGTTCCTTTTTGCCTGTTAGTGTCCTTGCTTTTCTCCTTAATCAACATACTTGAAAATTAAGGGTTTAACATCAGTTTATAGCATCTATTAGGCATTTGAGGATACTAAATCTATCAGAACAAAGCCCCAAATGAGTACAAATCTAGGACTCATCAACATTGTCCTCAAGTAAAACACAAGATCGGCAGTTCAAAGAGGATATCTCAAATAGTGCGGCATAACACTCAACATAAATGTACATAACAAGGTTTAACTTACCCATGCAATGATCAGTTGTGCACTCAAAGATTCAAATTGTGACTCACCATTATCAAAGATGCTAAAGTTCACATACTTGCTTCAAATGCAAGTTCAAGCTCAACAAAGGTATTCAAATGCCCTCACAACAAAGATGATTCCATATTCACACAAAATGTCTTCAACAATTTAATGTTCTGGAACCACATACAACTCTCATTCTCACAACGATGAACACATGAATGCCTTCACCTATAGGTTTGCCATTATTTTCCAATCAACATTCGTTTCAGCTTACTCAAGATCACAAAGGTCTTTTCAAGGCTTGTAACAGGGCTGAGTGTGAAGGTATGGTCATTTAGGCTTAGTGTCTTCTACCTTCATGAAGTATGATCTGAACGTCACTTTCTTCCTTTTCTTTAACATTTCAAACATTCTCATAATCCACCCCATCATTCAACTTCATTTGAACTACCAGATACCCCATTCCTTTCGCAATTTCTACTACTTTATTTCACAACTTTCCCATACTTTTTCTTTTCTTTCTTCTTTTTCATTTTCTTTTCTCTTTTTTTTTACATGGAGGGGTCCATCTTTTTCAAAACCATTACTTCAAGGGGGATTTGTCGCACTTCTTGACTTTCCTTCTGTTTTCACCACACCCCTAACTTAGGCTTTTGGCCTAAGTTGGCTATCTAAACAAACCATAATGCATGAAAGTTATGGGTGATTGGATAAAGAGAGGTCACAATTGTTCAAGTTTCTCCCAAGAAAATGGTAAGGCTCAAGAGGGTTCAAGCAAGGATCACACATCTTATAAGGTTGGCCACAAAAGAGGTATATTGTCAAATTGTTTTCACTCTTCAAAATTGTTGCCTAAGATCATTTCAAGTGCTTGCATCACTTAATCAACCGGACCATCGAGGTAAATTCTAGGGGTCATCACACATAATTCTCAAAGTAATCTCATCACACAAGACATTGGTACTAATATCTAACAAGACTCCATACTTTCTAGAAAGTGTGCAATGTTCATCACAAGTGACTCATTGACAACCGGCTAGTCACAACGAGATGCTAAAAGTTCACACATTGTCAATGCAAATTCATTTGCCTCATCATAGCTACACATTCATTTCGTTCAATTTAGACCACTATTCAAGTCACCAATATTGATCACAACCGACACTCAAATTTGCACAAGAACAACCACAATTACACATACAAGAGGTGGCAAATTTTTTAAAAATTAGGTTCAAAAACCATTTTCATTCAAAACCATGGGCCACAATCTAAAACATCCATAAAATCAAAATCAATGCATATATATATATATATATATACAAAAAATGTCACGCCCAAAACTCAAGGGGTGCAACTGGCTCTTAATTCCAAAACTCAGGCCCGAGTCGACCCTGTTGAACAATTTGCTACTAGCACATGGTAGCCACACGCAATCAAAAAAACAAAAAAGTATATCTAGGCTTAAAACTAAGCCCTCGACCAGTAAGTCCCCTGTCAACAGATCTATAAACGAAATGACTACTCCCAAGAGTTCATATAAAGAAATAACCAACTAGCACAGACCTCCTGATTGGGCCGTCGAGGCCACCATGATCTCTATACCAAAACTAAAAGCATGTATATATCAAGACAATACATCAAACAACTCATAAGCTTCAGCAAACCAACAAACTAGTCCAACATGGCCATAACATAGCTACACACCCCACACATTAGCCTGCAAGCCTCTAAGAGTAGTGAAGATTGGTGGGACATGGCCAGACTACCCATAAGAATATATACAACAAAAGCTAACAAACCACCAAACTCTGGCAGCTCCGGAGGAAAGGGGCTAGCCAACAGGATAAAAGTCAATCCTGTCACTGAGGAGGACTACTGGGTCATCTATCGGGACCTTTATGCATGGATAAAACGTACCCAGGCAATAGGGCATCAGTACAAAATAATATACAGAGTATGAATGGGAATAAACTATGAGCAGGTATCCACATATACTAGAATAATCCGATAAATAGATCAAGTATAAGATAAAGGTACTGACCTTCTCCTAAATCTTAACTTATCAAAAATAATAAAACAACAACCTAACCAAGCCCCCATAAGCTCAACAGGTACAAATAGCACACAAGACCACCTACTCAGGCCCCCATAATCCTGGAAGGTGTCAATTATTCTATATACCCCTATCGGTAGTCCCCTAGACCCGTAGGCAGTCACATAGCCATTTTAGGCATTAATATAGGCTCGTAGGCAGCACATAGATCTTTTAGGCATCAACATAGCTTATAGACAACTCAGAGCCCTCTTAGGCAACAATATAGCCTTGCAAGAAGCACATAGCCTTCTTAGGCGTCAATATAGCCATGTAGGCAACGCATAGCCCTTATAGGCATCAATATAGCCCCGTAGGCAACTCATAGCCCTCTTAGGCATCCATATAGCCTCATAGATACAACATAGACCTTCTATGCATATATCACATTCCTGCAGCTAACCACAATAACCCCAAGGGAAACTATAACAATCCAATCGCTAAAAGCTAGCAATTTAGTTATAAGATACCTATACAAATAACCTCTAAGTAGTGTCCAACATAGGGACACTACTAACTGAATAGGAATCCCTTGAAGGAAGAAATATATCAACTTGAGCAGCCAACAATCAACAATAATGGCTACAAGTATAACAAGGATAACAACCCAATTTCATTGCTCCTAGGCTTTGAGGAAACATGTCGTAAGTAGGGAATAGCCTTAACATATCTTTCTCGCTGAATTCACGTGGCCTAACGACTTTAGTCACAACCCCCCTCTATACTACAACAAGGCAGGATCATAATCAACACCAAAGAATAGAAGATACCACGATAATCCGATAAAAGACATGTATTTCCATCGCAAATTTCTATTTATGACTTATCAAGGCTAGAGTCGATGAAAGAAGGGTCTTACCTTGATTTTAAGTTCGTAATACATCTCAAAGCTTTAAAATATGCCCAAACCCCTGCTGTGGACACACCAAAGTACGATATACTAGGATATCGATAAAACAAATTATACCATGTTGACGAGCTTAACATGTAGAACAACTTTTGTCAAGGACTTAAGTCATGAAAATCTGTAACTTGGCTGATCCTAGAAGTGGGTTTTGTGAGTTTTTTGGTTATTAATAAGAAAAATGAAGGAAAAGTGAAGAAAAGTTGAAGGAGATGATATATATAAAGTTCCACCGACCTAGGGGACCCACCGCACCTGCCTTCTTGCACAGTCTTGCAAAAAGGTGAATATCTCTCCATTCTGAAGTCGTATGAACGAATGGGTTGATGCGTTAGAAACTAGACTCGTAGTCCTTCGATTTCATAGGTCGTGGGCACCATAAATCTTAATACAATGAGAGCAAAACTATGAGACATTTGACCCAAATTTCAGACAAATCTTTAAAAAGGAATTTACGGTAACTTTCGCCAACTTTTATTTTGCCACTTACCTAACTTAAAAACTTGATATACAACCCTTCAACACTTAAAATATTACATAACACATCATTCTTAATTTATTACCCACCCTCCTAATCTTTTCATGAAGATACGAGTCAATTTTGACGTTTTGAAAAGTCAGGGTGTTACATCCTTCCCCCCTTAGAAACATTCGTCCTCGAATGAAAAATCTGAGTCACGCGGTTAAGTCCTTAGGAATTGCCAAAATTAAGGTAGAGTATTCTTTTTAAATGTGACAATCCAGGAACCTGAAACGTAGAAATTGTAACCTAGGCGTCTCATAGGATGACATATATAGTAAAGCACTATATCTCTGCAATAACAGTGTGGGAAAATATACAATGACAACAACAATAATTGTAAGCAACAATTTATTAAAAAAAATAGATATGTATCTAACCTCACTGCACTAATATAAACTGATATGCCATCACCCTGGGGTATGAAACAAGTGAGGATATTTGGACCTCATGCCATCCTCAGCTTCCCAGGTCACCTCTTCCCTATTCTTGTTTCTCCACAATACTTTAACCGAAGCTACCTCTATGGTCCTCAATTTACGGACCTGCCGATCTTTTATGGCAATTGGAGTTACCTCGTAGAACAACTCCTCTGTGATCTGAACAACCTCAGTTGGGACAACCCGAGAAGGGTCTCCTACGCACTTCCGTAGCATCGATACATGGAAAACTAGATGAACAAATTTTAGCCCCGAAGGGAATTCTAGCTCATAAGCCACTCGTCCTACCCTCCGAAGGATCCGGTATGGCCCAATGAATCTTGGAATAAGCTTGCTTTTTTTGCCAAATCTCATAATACCCTTCATAGGAGAGACTTTTAAGAATACCCAGTAATCGACACAAAATTCTTAGTCCCTTCTTCATACATCTGAGTATGACTTCTGTCGGCTTTGAGCTGTTAGGAACCTCTCCTGAATGAGCTTAACATGCTCCTCTGTCTGATGTACTAACTCGGGTCCAATCAACCCTGACTCACCTACCTCGAACCATCCAATGGGGGATCTACATTTTCGCCCATACAAAGCCTCATAAGGTGCCATCCCGATGCTGGAATGATAACTATTATTGTATGCGAACTCAATAAAAGGCAAGTGGTCATTCCAACTTTCTTTCAAGTTCACCGCGCACGCTCGTAACATATCCTCGAGTGTCAAAATTGTGCGCTCAGTCTGGCCATCTGTCTGAGGGTGAAAGGGTGTACTAAGATTAACTTCTGTCCCCAGTCCTTTCTGGAAGGAATTCCAGAAGTTGGCGGTAAATTTTGCTCTTCTATCTGATATAAAAGATACTGGGACACTGTGTAGCCTAACAATCTCTCTAATATAAAGCCCTTCATAGTCTTCGGCCATAGAAGTAGCCCTAACTGGTAAGAAGTGGGTTGATTTTGGTAGTCTATCAATAATTAACCAAATAGAGTTAAAATTGTGATGCGTTCAAGGTAACCCCGTAATAAAATCCATATTAATTGCTTCCTACTTCCACAAAGGTATGGCTATCTCCTGAACTAGCCCAGCGGGCTTTTGGATCTCAACATTCACCTGCTGGCAGTTAGGGGTTGTGCCACAAACTCAGCAACGTCCTTCTTAATCCCGTGCCACCAATAGATCTCCTTAATATCATGGTACATCTTCGTTGAACTAGGGTGAATAGAATAACTGGAATGATGTGTCTCTTCAATAATCTGGTGTCGTAGCCCTGTAATATTAGAAACACACAATCGACCACTATATCTGAGGACTCCATCTCCTGCTATATCAAATGCTAAAGACTGTTGATGATGGGCCTTGGCTCGGAGATGCTCTAAGCTAGGATCCTCTTGTTGCCATGATTTTACTTACCTCCACAACTAGAGATGATACAGTTATGTCCTGAATTGTGACCCCACTATCATCTGCCTCTAACAATCTGAATCCCAAGCTAGGTAACTGATAAAGCTCTCGCGCTAGCTCCAGCTTCTCAACACCTAAATAGGATAAACTACCTATAGATCTTCGACTGAGGGCATCCGCTACCACATTTGCCTTTCCTGGATGATATAAAATATCCATGTCATAGTCTTTCAGTAATTCAAGTCATCGACGTTGTCGCAGATTTAACTCCTTCGGTCTAAAGATATATTGAAGACTTTTATGATCTATGGAAATGTCAACGTGAACGCCATATAAATAGTGTCTACAGATCTTTAGCGCTTGCACAACGGCAGCTAACTCTAAATCGTGGGTCAGATAGTTCTTCTCATGCTTCCTCAACAGCCTTGAAGCATATGTGATAACTTTACCATGTTGCATTAGAACACATCTCAACCCAACACTAGAGGCATCGCAGTACACTGCATAGTCCTCCGAACCCTATGGCAATGCTAGAACTGGTGTTGATGTCAACCTGTCCTTCAGTTCCTAGAAACTATGCTCGAAAGCCTCAGTTTACTGGAACTTAGCCATTCTTTAAGTCAACTTTGTTAATGGTGCTGAAAGTGAGGAAAACCCCTCTACAAACCTTCTTTAGTACCCAGCTAATCCTAAGAAAGTACGAACCTCAGTCGGAGTCATAGGTATGGGCCAAGTCATTACGGCCTCAATCTTTTGTGTATCAACCATAATGCCGGAATATGATATGATATGGCCTAGGAAAGCGACAGAGCTCAACCAGAACTCACACTTAGAGAACCAGAAGGACTGCTCACAAGTGATCTACATGCTTAGCTTTTGAATGCAAATAGACCAAAATATCATCAATAAATACAATCACAAACGTATCTAGATACAACCTGAATATGCTATTCATCATATCCATGAACACTATTGGGGCATTAGTTAATCCAAAAGACAATACCAAGAACTCAAAGTGTCCATATCTGGTTCTAAAAGTTGTCTTCGAAACGTCTTTTTCCCAAACTCGTATCTGGTGGTACCCTAATCTAAAATCAATCTTTGAGAAGCACTCAACACCTTGTAACTAATTAAACAAGTCATTGATCCTCGGAAGGGGATGCTTATTCTTTATGGTCACTTTATTCTGTTGTCCCTAAGCAATACACATTCTTAGTGAGCCATCTTTCTTCCTGACGAGTAACACTGGCGCACCCCATGGTGAAACACTAGGCCTGATAAAGCCTTTATCCAGCAAGTCTTTCAGCTGATCCTTCAACTCATTTAGCTAAGAAGGAGCCATTCTATAAGGAGGGATAGATATGGGTTTTGTACCTGGTAGCATATCGATAGCGAAATCAATTTCCCATTCTGGAGGGATACCAGGGAGCTCGTTTGGAAATACATCTAGAAACTCATTAACTACCGGAATAGACTGAAGAGTCTGTGGTTCTACATATATATCATGAACACGAACAAGATGATAAATACAACCCTTAGTAATCATCCTCCTAGCCTTAAGATAGGAAATAAACCTACCTTTTGGCGTTGCTGTATCGCCTTTCAATTCCCTAACTTCCTCTCCTAGAAAGTGGAATCTAATAATCTTTATCCAGCACTCAACATTAGCATAGACGCTAACCAGTCCATACCCATAATACCATCAAAATTGACCATTTCTAACTCTATGAGGTCAACAGAGGTTTGACGATCGATAATTTCTACCGTGCAACCTCGATAGACTCTCCTGGCAATAATAGACTCACTAACTGGTGTAGATATAATAAAGGGTCGATCTAATGACTCTGCTACTATACATAACTTCCCCGCAATAAATGGAGCAACATAACACATAGTAGATCCAGGATCTATCAAAGCATAAACACATTAGGAGCAAACAATCAATGTACCTGTCACCACATCTGGTGATGACTCTGAGTCTTGTCTGCCGACTAGTGAATATATACAGTTCTTGCCACTACCAGAATAGATGTTCCCTCTCTTCCTCTACCTCTACCTCTACCTGCTAGAGTCTAGGGTACACGCCATATAGACTGTGCTGATGAGGAGGAACCTACTGACCTGGTCTACTGACGTATCCCACCCTGACCTATGGTTGGGCAGTTTCTTCACCCATGCCCTTTGTCCACAAGAATAACAACCTGTGGAACCCTGCCTGCACCTCCCAAAATGCATCCTACTGCAAGTAGCACGATGCGGTGGAGCTTTCCTAGACTGGCCTGAACCCCTCTACTGCTGAAAGCTTGATGCTCGTGAACCCTCACCTGAGCCTAACTGTCCCTAACGATCAAAAATACTACCCTGGAACTGTTGTAGTGGAGGTCTAGGTGGCCTAATAGAATATAGGGGTTTGGGACCAACCTGAAAATCTCATTGTGACACAACGGGCCTTTCCCGCTTCTGTCTGTCTCTCGACCCTCTCACTCATATACTATAGATGTCGACGATCCTCTATTCGCAGTGCAAAGGCCTGAATTCGCGAGATATCCATATTATCATTTAGTCCACCGGTAGAACAAGCATTGCTATAGTCTGAGTCTAGCCCTCCCACAAATCTACGCACCCTGTCATGCATCGTATCAACAAATTCTGGTGCATATCTAGCCAATGAATCAAATCTCATCCCGTACTCTCGGACACTCATGCTCCCATATCGGAGGTTCAGAAACTGGTCCACCCAGTCATCCCTAATCTCTTGAGGCAAATAATGATATATGAAAGTTTCTGTAAAGCTATTCCAAGTGGGTAGAGCTGCATCTTTTCCCCTAGATCTCTCCCAACTGTCATACCACAATACTGCAATATTGCCCAATCAAATGCTGCTCACTCAATTAACTCAGTCGTTGAGGCGTGCATGACTCTAAAGATCCTATGCAGCTGATCAACAAAGTTTTAGGGGTCCTCTCTGTGATTTGTCCCTGTAAACTGTGGAGGATTCAAGGCAAGAAATTCATGAACTCTCGAACTTCCAACCCTTCAGAAGGTCCGGTAATATCTGGCGCAACTGGCTGGCACTGTGCATCTACTAACTGTGCTAACATACATACTACACTCTTGAATTACTGGTCAGATGGAATAGGAGGAACTAGATGTGGTACTGCTGGTAGAGCTAGGGTCCTATAGCCCTCGGAGGATCCTGAAGTGGAGGAAAACCTATTGGTGGTTGAGAAGATGTCCCTCCCGGGTCTCACAATTGGCTACCTCCACCTGTGGTACCTTGTCGGTATTCTCACCTACAGCTGTATCTAGCCCTTGGCTAGCTGTGGTCTGTCTGGTGTCGACCATCTTTATCTGCTTACAAATATCAATTATAAGCCAGAAACCTCAACCCTTAAGACACTGATTTATAGCACGAGGTGACCAAAAGAAGGACAGTCATTCTAACATGTCTGATAGATTCTTGCTTATCAAATATGGGGCACAACACATTTATAAACAAGACTCTACTAGGCACGACTTGCAGACTCCTTAGGATACGACGTTTCTCTGACACCAAGTTTGTCACGCCCCAAACTCAAAGGGCGCAACTTGCTCCTAATGCCAAAACTTAGGCCCGAGCCAACCCTGTTGAACCATTTCCTACCAGCGCATGGAAGCCACATGCAATCAAGAAAACAAACAAGTATATCTAGGCTTAAAACTAAGCCATCGGCCAGCAAGGCCCCTGTCAACAGATATATAAACGAAACAGCTACTCCCAAGAGTTCATATAAAGAAATAGCGAACTAGCACAAAAGTCCAGATTAGGCCTTCGAGGCCACCATGATCTCTATACCAAAACTGAAAGCATGTACATATCAAGACAATACATCAAAAAGCTCACAAGCTTCAGCAAACTAACAAACTAGGCCAGCATGGCCATAATGTAGCTACACACCCCACACACTAGTCTGCAAGCCTCTAAGAGTAGTAAATATTGGCGGGACAGGTTCCTAGGCTACCCATAAAAATATATACAACAAAAGCTAACAAACCTCCAAACTCTGGCAGCTCTAGAGGAAAGGGGCTAGCCAACCAGATAAAAGTCAATCCTGCTGCTCAGGAGGTCTACTGGGTCATCAGTTGGGACCTGCATGCATGAATGAAGCGCCTCCAGGCAATGGGGCGTGAGTACGAAATAATGTATAGAGCATAAAAGGTAATAGACTATGAGCATGTATCCTAATATACTGGAATAATCCGATAAATAGATCAAGGATTAGATAAGTGTACTGACCTGCTCCTAAATCTGAACTTATCAAAAATAATAACACAACAACCTAACCAAGCCCCCATAAGCTCGGCAGGTACAAACAGCACACAAAACCACCTACTCAGGCCCACGTAATCCTAGAAGCTGTCAATCAATCTATATACCCCTATCGATAGTCCCCTTAGCCCCATAGGCAGTCACATAGCCCTCTTAGGCATTAATATAGCCCTGTAGGAAGCACATAGCTCTCTTAGGCATCAACATAGCTTATAGATAATTCATAGCCCTTTTAGGCAACTGTAGGAAGCACATAGCCTTCTTAGGAATCAATATAGCCCTGTAGGCAACTCATAGCCCTTCTAGGCATCAATATAGCCCCGCAGGCAACTCATAGTCCTCTTAAGCATCCATATAGCCCCATGGGCAGAACATAGCCCTTCTAGGCATAGATCACATTCCTGCAACTAACCACAATAGCCCAAAGGGCAACAATAACAATCCAATCACTAAAAATGAGCAATTTAGTTATAAGCAACCTATACAAATAGACTCGAAGTCGTGTCCAACATACGGACGCTACTAACTGAATAGAAATCCCGACAAGGAATGATTATATCAACTCGAGCAGCTAACAATCAACAATAATGGCTACAAGTATAACAAGGATAACAACCCAATTACATTTCTCCTAAGCTTTGAGGAAACATGTCGTATGTAGGGAATAGCCTTAACATACCTTTTTTTCGCTGAATTCACGTGGCCTAATGACTTTACTTACAACCCCCTCGATATTACAACGAGGCAGGACCATAATTGCCCAACATTACAAAACCTGAATTTGTTGATGGTCAATGCAGAAAGGCGATGAACCAGACCAAAGAGTGGATCGCTGAGTGGATCGGCGATCCCGACTAACTACGCCGAGTGGTCTTTCACAACACACCGTTTTCCAACTATAAATACTTGTTTAAATTTCTAGTTTAGTATTAGATTTTGTATGCAACCGGTATGAAGTTTTATTTTGAGCTTTTAGAACTTAGAGTTTTGGAGACTTTGTTCCTTAGCTTGGGAGATTTGAAGGTTTCTATTTCTAAGAAATTGGAAGTAGGTATTGAAAATTCTTCATCCTACACATTTGATGGAAACACTTTTCGGTATCGATTTCTATCTCTTTACTATGTCTACCTAAAACACCATTTCTTGGGGTGTGAATATGTGAATATGGGTTGAATTTACTGTTGTGTGTTGCTAATAGGTAGTTGTTTGTTGTTTAAAGGTGACTTTGTTCAGTAGTTCCCGTATAATCTTTGAAGAAATGAACTCTTACTCTTATTGTTTAGTCAACTCAAAGCTTAAGTCTTAAAATCGAAGTTAAAACGTTTGTAAAACACTTTTGAAAAACTCTATGAACTTCTCTTGACTTGATTCTTAACTTCTTAACTTAACTCTTAGCTTTCTTTGAATTGAATTATGGATTCAAGGTTCATGATCTCATGTTTTTAGGATGATTTCATGATGTTTAGACGTAACTTAGAGTATTGGAATCAACTAGGAAACATAGGTACGTTGTTAAGGAACTAGTACGGAAAAAGGGGGAAAATAAAATACACTGCGGTCCTGGCGCTCTGAGAGGCGCGGGGCGCCAGAGGGTAAACTTCAGAGAACAGGGTTGGGATGCTCTGGCTGGCGCGGTGACCCAGAGCCCAAAATTCAGGCCCCTTTTTAGGGAGCTCTGGGAGGTGCGATGCCCTAGCCCCCTCCCTAGAAAATCGCAAACTTTCTTCTATGTTTTTCAACTCTAAACCCTCTGATTTCACTTGGTTCTTTCCCTAAACACTTAGAAACAACTAAATCATCAATATAGTTTCAACTCGAAATCACACCTAAATACATGAATCAACCTCAAGAAACTTCAACAACAAGAACCCACAAGATTTCAACGAATTAACATCAAGAACTCATAGGATTAACTTTCAAAACTATACAACTTCGCTGAATTGAATCATGATTGGCGCGTGGGTGAACTAAAAAATGATATGTGATATCACATACCTCGTACGGATCACCCCTTGACGAAATTCACACGCAATTTTCCAAGAAATCGACAAATCTTGAACTTTATTCTCCTTTCTCCTCTTTTCTCTTTTCTCCAATCCCTAGCGTGAATTTTCCAATTCTCTAAACTTATTTAATTCTCATTAGACCCCGAATAAACTCCTAAAAATGAATTAAAATAATTGAGTAAGGAAAAGACTAAAATACCCTTCCAAAATACTGTTTAGACTTTCGTTATTTGAACAACCCAACTTCAAATGGGCATATCTCGCTCATAAAAACTCAAAATCGCGCAAAATCAGCAGCGTTGGAAAGATAATTCCAAGATTTTTCCTAAGGTATCTAGAATCACACCTAAAGCATCTTGATCAAGGAGTTATGGTCATTTTAAGTTGACCCAAAACTCAAACTCACCATAACTTAACAAAATTTCCATAATTTTCATTCTTTCCTAAAATGACTATATCCAATTCTAACTCTTTCTAGAACCTTCAAATGGCGAGGAGTTACAATATCTCCCCCTTAGTAAAAGAACAAATAAAACAATTGAAACATAGTAAGAAGTGGGCGAATTGGGGCATGAGCCACATTTCATCCCAATAAATTTTAATCGAAATAACTTTTGTGTGAGTTAGTTATTCATCTATATATTAACTTAAATTCAAATAAATTTGTCATAACCGACCCATTTAGTAGATATACCTACCGGAGTAATCTTTAGGAGAGTTACAGTTTAGGTCACATAAAACTTAGTTAGAGGAAATGTGATCGCATAACCTTCTTTTAATTTGGGATAGATTGACATAATTGTAAATTTATCCCTTAGGCAAAGTATTACATTTCTTTTGGTAAAATCATTTCAACGGCCCTCATAAAGTCATCAAATTCAACATTATAGAGCTAATAGTATAAACAATGTTATGTAAACTAATACCTCTTTGAAGTATAATTATAAACATTAAATATCAAACATAGTCTTAGACTTTTGTTAGAACATAATTGACCGCACACTTGTTTCAAAAACGTAAGGTGAATTGCATTAATTACAAATTTATTAATAAACTCAAAATTCTAAAGAAAAGACTAACAACGCGTAGTGGAATTCTCATAATTGTCATTGATCATAATCTAGAGTGGTGTAGAAAAATATAGCAGAATTTCAAAATGTGCACACTTGTTACTTATTTGATGCTCATTTAAACATTTTACCTTTTTTGAATATTCACCAATTTTTTGTTGATACAATATATAGATCATGTTATTAGAAGTAAATAAGATATACAATAGCAATATTTTTTTCTCAATTTATTTTTTTGCCTTACTTCTTTATCATTTACCTCTTTATTTCTCAAACATGCGCGTGTTGTAGATCTTCTGTGTCAAAGAGGAGGGGGAAAGGGAAAAGATAGAGACAAATGAACTGAAAAAATATATTTTTTAATATTCTTTGATTTAAACAATTGATTCAAATCTATTTTTTGTTAATATATCATTTGAGACTTTAAATTTTACGTACCTATGTTTTGACATTCTCAAAGATCAGTGAAATTTGAACACTCCCTAAGATGAATGTTAAATTAAAATAATACTCCAACTAAAAATATCCAATTTTGTGTATCTTCTATATTTTATATGAATATTTATTTATTTATTATATTATATTATATGAAAAGTAAGGACTCCAACAATACAAAAATAATTAAGTAATTCACCATGGGGGAGGGAGGAGAAAATATATGTAACTAAGAGATTTTAAGAGTGACTAACTTTCCGTAGTTATCATAACAAAATTCTTATCCACTATTAATATGAACTTAAAATTTATCATTTATTTTATAATTGTTTACTTAGTTTTTTTTTTAATAATATCAATATTATTTTTAAAAATAGTGTAGTACATGGTTTATATTCAAGTGCAACACATGTGCGCTAAAATTAGTAAATATTAAATATCTAACATACACTTAGACTTTCGTTAGAAATTAATTAACCTCACAATGTTTTGGAAAATATAAGGTGAATTGCCTGAGTTGAAAATTTATTAATAAACTCAAAATTCTAAAGAAAAGAATAACAACACGTTGTGGAATTGGCATAATTGTTATTTTTCATAATCTATAGTGAAGTAGAAAAATGTAGCATAATTTCAAAATGTGAACACTTATTACTTATTTTTAAGCTCATTTTAATACATAACTGTGCATAATTTCATATTTGAGGTTCATGAGATATTGAATTGCAATATTTTTTTCTCAATTAATTTTTTTTTGCCTCACTTCTTTGTCATTTACCTCTTTATTTGTGAAACTTGTGTGTGTTGTAGTTCATATGAGTAAAAGAGGAGGGGGAAAGGAAAAAGGTAGAGACAACAGAACTGAAGAAAGATCTTTTTATATTCTCTCATCTAAAAGATGGATTCAAATCTATTTTTGGTTGATGGATCTTTTGAGACTTTTTATTTACATACTTATCTCAAAATGTGAGTACATTTAGAAAATGGAGCATCTATTGTTTGATTATTTTTACTGTAAAATTTAGTTTTTTTGTTCTATTTTTGCAGTATGAAGAAAGAGTTGAATTGC
Organism: Solanum tacnaense; assembly: GCA_029582525.1. Taxonomy (NCBI): domain Eukaryota; kingdom Viridiplantae; phylum Streptophyta; class Magnoliopsida; order Solanales; family Solanaceae; genus Solanum; species Solanum tacnaense. The sequence goes on along the minus strand of JAJOOD010007700.1, from coordinate 43,985 downwards.
CATTTGGTATTTCCCATAGATATTTGTAAGATCTATTCCTTATGTTCATTTTTCTCTGGTCGATTTATATGTACATAACTTGTTTAGGTGAATTTTTGATAAATTTATTATTTTTAATTCCTATGATGTATAGTCTGTGTATGTTAGTAATCAAGACTTGTTAGATGACATTCTTTTCTATAACTTAACAACTTAGAGTATTTATAATCATTTTTTGTCTTCTACTTAGATTTATCACGAACAACTAAAGATAGCTTTTGAATCTTTGCCTATGTTGCATTTGTTAGGGTAGATCTAAATTAATTTTTATTTTTCAGCTAATTCTTTGTTAGGGTAATGGCTCCAACATATCAACAATACCGATATTTAATTGGTTGTATCATATAAAATGATTTGTCGATTTTGAATGAACTATTAAAAGCTTTTTCGTCTATCCAAACATAAACATTGTTCTTAAGTGGATGAAAGTATAACATAACTCTAGTAAACTAAAAATGACAATTGATGAGGCATTCTCTTACTTGAACCAAGTTAAGGAGAAGTTTCCAAATCAAAGGGAGAAGTATATCATGGTCCTTGTCGCTATAATGGACTTTAAGAGCAAAAGGTTTGCTACTTCAATTTTTCTATTGTCAATCAACATTAATTTCTATTCTGATTTGATGATTTATGTTGAACTAAGTCTTCAATATTGATGATAGAATCTATATTGTTGGTTTCATAGTAAAAAATAGATTTATTTAAAGGAATCCTCGTTTACTCCTTTGTTTAAATCCTTTTTTGCCCAAAGGCTACGAAATAATCTTGAATGATAAAGATGGCATATCACATTTCATTGGACAAGCACTCAGCTTTGTGAGAAAAACAAAGGTTACATTTATGTTACCTTATGATTTTAAATATAAAAGGTCTACGTTTTTATTCATAAAAAACATTACTCCGAACTTATTATCGCATAACTTCTTGCAGAAACAGTTAGAATGTTACAGCTAGATCGTAGATATTTTTTCCATGCTTAAAAATGGGTGCAACAATCCCAAAGAGGTGTAAGATGTCGTATATAGATATTATGGACAACCCTCGTGTTCTTGTTTATTAGTACTTTTTTATGTGCATGTTTTTGTATGTAATGACCCTCCAGGTCATTTCTGCCTTTATGCCTTCTTTCCATTCTTTAGAGCATTCCTGTAGCGACAAAAAGTTATTTATGACTTGCTGGCACCGACGGTTTGGTCGATTGGTCGTTCGTTTGGGTTTTATGCCCGTTTTCCTGTTTCGGAGCATTTGGAACATGAAAAGGTGATTTCAGTCATAAACTCAGCTAAACGATCTCATATGGCAATACTGACATTTGCATCAACTACATAGTGGCAAATTTATGCTATTAGCATGGTTGACACGAGTCCTGAGGCTTTTGGTGTGACTTTGGGGCCATTGGGCGCTTTAGCCTTTGAATATTGTCTTAAGTTTGACTTTGATCAACATTCATGGTAAACATTCTCGAATGAGAATTTCATCAGCGCGGTTAGTTCCAAAATGCCGATTTTGGTCTAAAATGACCCTTGTCCTCTTTTTGGAGCATCCGATCGTATTCCGAGGCCTATTTGAGAAATTGGCAAAAAAAGTATTTGAGTGTGAGGGCCACTTTTTTATTGAAATGACCTCGTATTAAATTTTCGACTGCGCCATTGAGTCCAGAATGTCGAATTTAGTGGGGTAGTATATCTCGTTTATTTTTATTAGGTCCCGAAAGAATTTCGAGGGTGTGTTCAGAAACTTTTTTAAAATAAATTGTAAAATCTGGTGTTGCTGGTTTTAGTGACTAGAATTTAATCTTTTAGCGACTAGATTTAGCTTTTGCAACCGGACTTCTGCTATTTATATACCGAAATGTCAGATTCAACGTCATTTTGAAACTTCGATATCTCGAGTTCTAGAGCTCCGTGTTGGGTGATTCAAAGTATAGTATTTAGGGTTTGCATTGGCTGTGTGGCTGACTGTCCAGAGAATGTCGGAAAGTGTCTAATTGTTTGTTGTTGCATGGAGCTGTTTCGAGCCCCTAGAGGTTCTCCATTTTGGAACACAATCTTGGGGGGCAGTTTAGGACCTCTTCACGGAGTCAATTCCAAAAATTCTGGAGTGGGTTCCATATTTCCCAATTTTGACTCCAAATGTCTTTGATTTTGATGATTTTAGTGTCTAAATGACCGATTTGATGCTGTGATTCTACTTTTTATAGCATGGCATAAATCCAAGGTCGTTCGAAAAGGAAAAGCTTCGGCAGAGTTATTTAGAGCGTGCACGGTCGGCCTTGAAGTTGGATACGACTTCCTTTCCTTTAGATTGAGCTTGATTGTGTAATTGCACTTTGAATTGTGTGAGTCTGGGGTGGGCTGCTAGTATTTTTTCTCTTCTTCTCAGAAACCATGTTGTAGGGTTGATTTTTGGGGTCAGAAGGGTTGTTTATCTGTGGGTTTTTGTGAATAACATGTTGGGCTGTTTATGTTGCATGCGTAGTATATATTTGGTTGTTTATTTATGTTAAAATTTATTTTTGGCCTTAGTCTATGATAGACCAGTGTTGCCTTAGACCTATGCACTTGGTTGACTTCGGTATGTATCTGATGTCGATTTGGATGGACTAGGTCATTGTAAACCGGCATAGCAGACATGTCTGATAGTTGAGCCTAACATTGGGTTTTTTATTGCTTGTGACCCTTCTGGCTTCTCTGAAAAATTCTATGATACTGATGTGTTATCGGAGGCGTAGTATTTTCCTGGTTTGGGTGTTTTGCGGTCGGTTCTTGTGTGAGGTAGTTGGTTGCGGACGTCGATCCATGATTTCTTTGAGTTGATTCACTTATTTTGATGTGGTTGGTAGTAGAAGTCGATCAACGATAGCTTGGAATTTGAGATCCTCTACGCAGTTGATTTTACTTTCACGCTTTGGTTGACATTGAGCAGTGCCACCGGGAGTGATAGCTGGCTCACCTGGCTGGCATTGGGTAGGGCCCAGGGCTATTAGTTGGCATGGTGGTTGGATATAAGTTACTTGACGACTCTTTCGGAGTTGACAGGCCCGTCCAATCCTTCTGGCTATGACTGGCCCCCTGAAGTATTAGATGGCATAGATTGTTAGCTTGGGTAAGGCCCCTAGAGTGTGAGCCTATTGGGAAGTTGGTTTAAGGATTATTGAGAAGTTAAATATACCTCCGTGTGGCACTCTCCTGTCTGGGTAATTCCCCAGAACTTCTGGCGGGCTATGTGGCCTGATGTGAAGTCATACTTGTTGACAGGGTTGGAATTGCTGTTGGTTGTATATTTTCATATTTGGGTTTCCTTTGGGTTTCGTAGTTATGGCTTCTTTGTGTTCCTGTCATGCTTATGGGAGTCCGTTCGTGTCCTTTTTTTTTATGCGTGAGTGTACCTAACGGGTCTTATGGGGTCCTAGCTGGGTTTGGGTTAAATTTCCTTAGACTAGCTCTCTGATTGTTGTGCTCTTATTTTTATTGACCTATGTTCATTGTTTATTCTATATTTTTTTCTTTGTTGCTACCTTTCTTGCTCAGTCGGCCTATGATGCCTACTAGGTTCCTATTGCTTTGCTACACATGCTATGCACTCTACATCTGTTTTCGTGATACAGGTCCGCGCACTAGCGATTAGTGTTGAGGTCCAACCTGCAGCAGTCTGTTCTATAGACAAGGGTGAGAACATGGCATTCTGGGATTTCCTGTCTCCATTCCGTATTTATATTTTGATTTGCCTTTTTCTTTTTGAGGCAGTCTTGTTTCTGTGGTTCACTTTTGGGATTTGTACACTTTCAGTAGTTATGTACATGTGACTTCGAGGGTCTAGGAGGTACCTTTCTTATATATAGTTTTGGGTTCGCTTCCGTCTTCCTCTCATATGTTATTTTTATATATGCTTCACTTAGTTGATGATAGTTCCCCCTTAGTCCCATTACTATCAAGTTCAAGTACATAATTTGGCTTCTCTTCTGGCGTGTCGGTAGGCACCATCATGTCTTGAGAAATTGGGTCGTGACAACGATTGTATCAAAGAGCCAGGTTTGCCGATCTCATTTGTACAGACCTAACATCTAGTAGAGTCCTGAGGATCGGCACCGTGACGTCTGTGGCTTCTCTTCGGGAGGCTACAGGATGTCCTTATGGAGTTTTCCTATTTTGTATCATTTTCGTGTGTTATTGTCCAGTTGGTTTCGTGGAATCTTACTTGTTTCACTGTATAAAAAGATGGCTCGTACGCTCATTAGAGGTCAACCCCTAGGTCAAGACCGGGCTACAACGCTAACCCGAGAGTGAGGGTGGACTCCAGACCTAGAGGTGGAGCTTCGGTTAGACTAACTTCCTCCCCTGCTAGTGGGGCCAGGCCCAGCCCAACCACCACCCGCACTTGTTGCTGCTCGTAATCTTAAAGCTATGCTTAAGAAGATTCTAGCGGCTATTGGGGGCATTTAGCAGCAGCAAACCCCGACACCAGTTCCAGAGGCGACTCCAGTACCACAGGGTCAACCTGCAGCAGCGGCCCCAAAGGTTGAGATGCCACCAGCAGCGCCCGCTGTTTAGCCGGATGTTTTAGACGGAGTTATGCCACTAAGGGAGCAGAAGATGCTTGATGAGTCGGAGATTACGACTCATTTAGGGCTTAATATTTAAAGATTTAGTGTCCTCAATACGTATTTTACGCTCATAACTTATGTTAAAATGTTAATTTATAGCATTGAAGGCAAAAGAGTAAGGTAAGGACATTACGAGGTAAAACGGTGCAAAAAAGCCAAAAAATTTGAAGGAAAGTAAACCTAGTACTCGCTAAAGCAATTTGGCAAGTCGTTGAGTGGACTTTCAGCTCCCCTAAAGTTCCAGTAGGCCAGCTTATGGATAGGACCAACTTGGTGATAGGAGAAGTATTTCGGCAAAGCTAAAGAAGCTCACCAAATGTTACAGAAATTTTTTTGGTAAAGCCAAGCCAAGAAGGCGATGAAAGGGGCACTCGGTGCATCAATGACTTGTTCGGCGAGACCGATCTATTTCGCCAAAAGTCACAGTGCAACTAGTAAAAAGCCAAGCCAAGAAGGCGACGAAAAGGGGCACTCAACGCATCGCCGACCAGGTCGGTGAAGCCCGACTTACTTCACCGAGTGACTCTGATGCTGAAATTTTGGTAACATATAAATGCATTATTAAAAGAAGAAAAGGAGTACCCACATTTTCCAGTTCTGGGTTTTTTATCTTAAACATTCTAAACATTGTTTATACACTTTTGGAGTAAAGATTTAGGGTTTGTTTGCTTTTTAGCTTCAATTTGAGCATTTGAGACTTGTGGATTGTTGGCCAACCTAATGGAAAACATAGTTGGTAACGATTTCCTGGTTTTTATTATGTTTGGCTAAAACCCTAATTCTTGGGGGTGTGATTATGTTGTTGAATGTTTGAATTAGATTATGGTGTTAATATTTAGTATTTTTTTGTTGTTGATTTGAAGTGGTTTTAATTAATAGTTTGTGTTTTAATTGATGAATTGTAGTTGCAAATGCAATTCTAGTTTAGTAATCTAAGCTTGCTTGAGAAAGAAGTATTACAGTTAAAAGTATTAATTAATGATTGTAGTGATTGTGTTGTTGCGGATTTAGCTTGAGAAAGTGGGTCTGAATGCAATCCTACTACTTGAAAAAGTAGATTGATTAAGGTATTGGGCTGTTAATATGTTTGGGCTTGTCCAGGTTCGAAAGAACTCACTTGATTCGTGATAGTTGATTATGAAAAGGCTATTGCACCTAAGGACTAGCCTACCCACTGAGGTTCAATGACCTTTCGTAAATAATAATCACCCATTTAGCGATATTGACATTCAATTTATCACACTCCCTAGAAATTCTCTCTACTTGTTTACTCCCGGTTATTTGTAATTGTTAATTGTTCACCAAATCCTCCCATTTGACATTAATTGTCAAACCCTTGTATTTTACTTTATTGTTGCAAAAATATCTACATCTAAAAACAAATAGAACACCATTTTACTTCGTAATCAAATTCTTTACCATATCACTCCTTGTGGGATCGACCCCAACTCTTTGTTGGGTTTATACTTGTTAGTGACCACCTACACTTAAAATTGGATGAAGTGTAGTTGAGCATTATATAAAATGGCATTGTTCCTAGGGAATGCTGTTTAGAATTATTATAGTGAACTTTAGTTGTGAATTGATTTTATTGTAGTTGAATCAACCTTTTTTTTTCTTTGTTGGATGCTCTTAAACAGGTGAAGAGAGTAGTGTTAATAGAAGCAATGCTAGCTAACTTGCAAAAAATTATGACATCGTTAATTTGGACAATGTCAATAAAGATCAGTAGGGAAGTGCAGGTGGTATTTGATTACCTCTGACTATTGGCAATGCGGTGTTTCATGTGACTAACACAATGTTGCAACTGTTGCAAATGAAGGGTCTCTTTGGAGGTCTTGCGAATGAGGACCCTCATGACCACGTCAAAAACATTGTGGGTGTGCGTGGGCCATTTTCTATCAAGAACATCACTCATGAGTCAGTCCGACTTCGTTTGTTTACCTTTTCTCTATTAGGGGAGGCAACAAAGTTGTTGGTGGATTTACCAAGGGATTCAATCACTTCTTGGAGGAGCTCACTGATGTCTTTTATGTAAGGTTTTTTCCACCCTTGAAAATGGTAAAGTTGAGGGATAATATTCAGAACTTTAAGTGAGCAGATGGTGAACCTATTCATGAGACATGGTTGAGATTTCAGAAGTTGCTGCTCCAATGTCCAACTCATGGACTACCGAAAAATATGTTGCTACAATATTTCTACCGGAGCCTTGACTTATTCAACAAGGGTGTGGCAGACCAGCTCATTCGAGGAGGAATCACGCAACAACTGTTTGACATAACATCTACTCTTCTCAATGAGATGACAAAAATCAATTGTTCTTGGTACACTAGAGAAGATCAGGTTTCCCCTTTAAACTTCCAGATGACAAAGGAATAAATGGAAAAGAACCAAGAATGAGATGAAACCATGGCAAAGATGATGTCCCAAATGGAATTATTAAAAAAAAACAGTTCATGGAGGGTATTTATGAAAACAAAGAGGTACAAAAAGTGTCAAGACTCTAGGAGGATTTTTCCCCGACTATTTAAAGTCGGCCAGGAATCAAGGTCGGAACACATTTAGTAATAATGGATGGAGAGGTGAAAATCGATATTGGGCTGACCAAAATGACTTTTGGAGGAGGGAAGATGACGATGATGCATGTTACATGCACATGGGTGATAGTCTAAGATCTAGGGACAGTTTTGGGAGCCTTCGGGTAGGTGATTTGTTGTCTCGCATTCTAAATAAGGTAGAAAGATCCGGTGAAGTTCTTAAAGAAATTAAGGCAATTTTATCATCCTTGAACAAGAAGGTAAACTCTCACTCGGATTCCATCAAGAAACTTGAATTTCAAATGAGTCAACATTCAGCCCAATTAGAGTTTAAATCACAAGAGAGTTTTGTCAATGATCTGATGGTGAATTCAAAAATAAATCATGATAAATGCTTGGCGGTGTTAAATCGGAGTGGAAAAGCAGCATGTGGTGACAAGAAAGTGAATTGTGAGGAAAACATTAGTAAAAAGGGGAATGACGCCATTGATGAAGATGGGTTTAGCAAAGAATCGGAAAATGACATGCCCAAAGAAAGTGATGAAGTTCCAAATAAACTTATCACCGGGGAATTGCAAGCGTCAAATGGGGGGCAGCTTCTTCGTCAAAATTTGTAAACCATTACCCAAAGTCAACCCAACATTCCTTCAAAGACTAAGAAAAGGATGAAGATGCAAAGTTTCAACAATTTCTATCTGTTTTCAAGACTCTATCTATCAATCTCCCTTTAGTGGAAGCGTTGTTGGAAATTCCAGACTATGCAAAGGTCATGAACGAATTAGTCACCAAGAAAAGGAGTATGGATTTTGAAACGGTGGAGGTGTCCCATAGTTGTAGTGCCATCATCACAAGCAATGTGGTTGTCTAGAAAGTTGATCTGGGGGCATTCATTATTACATGCACTATTGGGATGCTTCAATTCACTAAAGAGTTGTGTGACTTGGGGGCAAGCATTAACTTGATACCGTATGCCATTTTCAATGAACTTTAGCTGGGCGAACCTAAATATACAACAATGCGGCATCTTATGGCTGATCGATCTATTAAGCATCCTATTGGCATACTTTGTAATATTTTGGTGAAACTGTATAAGTTCATATTTCAAATCGACATTTTTATTTTGGATTTTGAGATAGATGCCGAGGTACCTATTATATTAGGTAGGCCATTTTTGGCTACCGAAAGAGCCCTTATGGATGTTGAAAGTGCTGAATTGAAATTTTTTGTAAATGACGATGAGGTTACTTTCAATGTTTGCAAATCGATGAAGCACCGAGTGACATTCATGTGGTTTCAACTATTAATTTGATTGATGAGGCAGTGACTAGTGTAAGTGAGGTGTTTTGTGTGGGAGAGCCTCTAGTTGTCATCCTTTCAAATTAGGATGAGGAAGAAGTACAAGGTTATGACGTAGTTGTGGCTGATCTATCGGGTTTAGGTTCTCATTCTAAGAACCCCTTGAAGCTTGACAGTAATTTAAAAAATCGAGAATGTCCTCCCGCTAAGCCATCTACAAAGGACTACTAAAGTTAGAGTTTCAAGTATTCATATTCAACCTTTGGTATGTATTTTTGGGAGCAAATAACACCTCGCCTGTCATTATTGTTGCAGACCTGTTGAAACGATATGTTAATGCCATCGGATGGACAATTGCTGATACTATGGGGATTCCCCCCGGAATTCGCACTCACAAGATCCAATTGGATAGTGAATGAAAACCAAGTGTTGAGGATCAAAGGAGGCTAAACACACCAATGCAAGAAGTGGTAAAGGAACAAATTATTAAGTGGCTCGATGCGGGTGTGGTATACCCCATTGCGGATAGCAAATGGGTGAGTCTCGTGCAATGTGTATAATGAGTATTTGGACTCATTCAGGGCTTTATTTTAATAGATTTAGTGTCTTCAAATGCATATTTTGTCCCAATAATTGATATAAATCCTTGATTTTCAAGTATTTGGATTGAGGAACAAACCCTGGACACTAATGAGCAAAACGGAACAAGGCAGTTGAAACAATGAAGAAAAGAAGGCCTGAGGATCGCCTAAACCATTGGGTGAGTCACCGAATGGCCATGGTCTCGCCTAATGTTCCAGTGTGCCAAGCTCTGAAGGAGAAAATCAAGTCAGCGATAGAAAGGAGTAGTCGGTGAATCACCGAAAGGTTCCGCGATGCAGCACTATATAGCCCAAAGTTATACAACTTGAAGATGCTGAAGGCCAAAGCAAAAAGGCGATGAAATTGACCAAAGGGCGGATCGCCGATCCCAACTTATTGCGCTGAACTGAGTTTGGAGACAATATTTCTTTAGCTTTAAATATTTGAAGAATTCCATTTCTGAGAAATTGGAAGTGGGTGTTGAAGATTCTTCATCTTAGACCTTTGAAAAGACTAAATTAATCTTACCGAGTTGATGGAAACACAATTTGGTAACGATTTTTATCTTTTTATGATGTCTAGCTGCTGATTATGGGTTGATTTAGTTGCTGGATATTCTTAATTGGTAGTGTAAATGATGTTTAAAAATGATTTCATTCAGTAATTGTGGCTTAATCTAAAGGGTTGTAGTTTCAAATGCAACTCTACCTTCGAGAGAGAGGTTTTTAAAACCAAGATTACTGATTTGATGGTTTGTGTGTATTAGGTTGTCATGGGTTCAACTCGAGAGAGTGAGTCCTAAACACTTTTCCACACATTCAGCTCGAGAGATTTAATGGACTAAAGCGTAGGTTGTTCTTAATTTCTGCTTATTGGTGTTCGAGAGAAACCAATTTGATTCGGGGTAAATTGTTCGAGAGAAAGTTTATCCTCACTAAAGTCTAGCTTATTCACTGATTTATAGTTATTCACTATTAAATGCAATCACCCATTTGTCTTCCTTAGCCCATAATCCTATCACATCCCAAGAACCCGTCTGTATATTTGTTATTTTTGTGTTATTTGTTGTTGTACCGATAGTGAAAACCAAACCCCCTATTATTTGACAGTTGTGTCACCCTAACCTTGAATCATGCGTTTATTCTTAAATGTTTTTACCTATGATTGACTTGAGAATAGTCATCCTTTTCTATTGATTCTCGAATACGTACAACTCTATTGGGATTCGACCCCAACTAACTTAGTTGGGTTATATTACTGACTAACGATCGTTGGCACTTAGTATTGGACGAAGTGTCCTGATATTTGTAATCAAAATGGCGCCGCTGCCGAGGAGTGGTGTTATTTAAGAATTCTAAGTTAAGTTTAATTTTGTTCTTGTTAGTTATAGTTGTACTTACTTAATTTTAGTTTTGTTTTGCTTGTTTGTGTGTTGAAATAGGAAGTATGAGTGTGAACGGCAGCAATGGCAGCCAAGTAGGCATTCAAAATGACATCATAAACCTCAACGATGTATATGAGCCTAATGCTAATGACCCCCATCATATGGGTGGTATTGGTGCCATTCGCTTGCCTCCAACCGAAGGGAATGTAGTGTTCCACCTCACAAGTACTATGTTGCAACTCTTACAATTGAAGGAGTTGTTCAGTGGTTTGGCTCATGAGGAATCCCATGAGCATATTAGAAACGTCGTGGATGTATGCAGACCGTTCTCCTTCAAGAACATCTCCCAAGAGGCAGTCCTGTTGAGGTTGTTCCCGTTCTCTTTGATGGGAGAGGTATGTAAGTGGCTGGCTGAATTTCACGTGAATCGATCACTTCATGGGAGGAGTTGGTCACCGCATTTAAAGATCGATTTTTCCCTCCCTCAAAGATGATGACTTTTCGGGTCAACATTCAGAGCTTCAAGCGTCTCGAAGGCGAGCCAATTCATGAAACTTGGCTGCAATTCAAGAAGTTGGTGCTCAATGCCAAACTCATGGCTTGCCTAACAACGTGTTGCTGCAGTATTTTTACTGGAGTCTTGATTTGGTAAATATGGGTGTTGCTGACCAACTTTCTCCTAGAGGTTTGATGCACAACCTTAAGTGATACCGGCTCAGCTCTTGGATGGCATGACTACCGTAAGCAGGGCATGGTATACCTGTGAAGACCAAGTCTCCCCTCTCACGTTCAAATTGACAAAGGAACAGATGGAGAAGGACCAAGAGAGGGACCAAAACATGGCCAAGATAATGACACAACTTGACATTTTTTCCAAAAATGTCATGTGAACTGGTGCTCGAGGTGTCAATACCGTGGGTGTCGGGTGTGCTAATCCCAATGACTCTAAGTTTGAGGCCTTGTATACTGAAGAGGTGAATTTCCTAGCCAACCAAGGTGGTGGTTATCATTAAAACTACCCAAGGCAGGGTGGTGTCCAAGGTTGGAATAGGGATAAAGGATGGAAGGATCGTGATCGAGAATGGAGGGACCGAAATCCCAATTGGAAGGATGGGGAGAAGGATAGGTATGTGCCTCCCCACGAGTTCCAAAAGCCAAAGTATTCGGAAGGTGGCTGGTCTAAGGATATGCTTTCACATATCCTCAACATAGTTCAGGGGTCGGACAAGATTTTAAAAGAAATGAAAGAAGGTGTGTCGACCCTTAGCCAGACAGTTACCTCCTATTCAGTATCGATCAAGTAGTTCGAGACCCAAATGGGTAATGTCTCGTCTCATTTGAACCTGACACAGCAAGGGGGTTTGCCTAGTGATACTATGTCTAACCCTAAGAATGAAGTTTAAGTGTAGACTTGTGTTGTGCCACGAAGTTAACTAAGGCGCTTCTTGGGAGGCAACCCAAGTTTCATTTTCTTTCTTTTAAATTTTGAAATAATGGTGTGTTGAATGTGAAGGCCAAAGTGTGGAAAGTGTTGGAAAAGTGCAGGTTGGCGAGCTAAAGGTCCAGTCGGAATGTCGTCGAAGAGGTCGGCGAGCCCAACCTAGACCGCCATTAGAATAAAGACAATTTTAAATTAGAGTCTGTAAAACTCAGCGAGCCAATGAGCAATTTGGCGAATCACCGACCAGGTCGGTGATCACGATCTAGTCTGCCGTTTGGACCCCCACATTAATTGGAGGTCCTGTAAAACTCGGCAAGTTAAGTGACCACTCGGCGTGTAACCGAGTGGGTCGGCGAGCACGACTTATGTCACCAAATGGGCGAGAACTTGATGGTTTTTAAAAGGCCAAAGGTTTAAACTTTCAACTCTTTCACTTTCCCGCACTTTTGAACTTCCTAAACTCACATCTGCACATTAGTTTCTATATTTCATGCATTTCTACTGTGCTTTAGTCATTGGAATTGTGTTCGGAGTGGATTTCTTTGCTGCCTAGCATTTCAATATCAATTTAATCGGTATCAAAGTTTGGTTTTCCAAACCTCGAGTTTATTTTTGAATTTTGTAATGATTTGCAATGATTTTATCTTAGTGATGTGTGTTGGTCCTCTCTGACGATAATTGTTGTAGTGTATGCATGTTTTAATTCGATATCCTTGCCCGTAATGTTTTCAATGATTGAATTCCTTTAATTTTATCCCTTAAAATTGGTTAGAATTTGTGGAATTGTGCTTGCATGTTTTTGGTTCTAGTCGGGTGAAGTCTAAGTAACCCGTATTTTTGTTAAATGACTTAAGTTTCCCAATGATAGAGCGGGTGACGTCATTCTTAAGGGAAAAAGTCGTCAAATGGCCAAATTTGGCAAAATTGGGAGAAGTCTGAGTATCCTAGGGTAATGGGTGTAATGGGTCTGATCTTAATTTGATTTGTGCATGCTTTGATTTTGTTTTCGGGGGTTGTGGGGTTGAATTCGAGAAGTTGGGTTGAAAGTAGGCATGTTGGGTTGTTTGGCGAGCTGGGTCGAGCTCGCCGAACCACTAGGCGGTTTGCCGAAGTTCCCTATCTCGCCTTTAATTTCTTGCTATACTTGAGATTTGATTCTGTAACCTTTGGCGAGAAGCTTTAGGTCGCCGATGGCACTCGATGACTCGCCGAAAGTCTTCTTGATCGCCCTTTGTCTGCACCCCTTAGCCTTATTTGCACTGTAACTTTCGGCGGGCTAATCTTTGCACGCCGAAGGTTGTGTGAGATTCATCGAAAGCCCTTCCCATCGCCGACATGCAAAAAATTTCTGATATTTTCGAGCCAATCCTTTCGGCGAGCCTGATCTAACTAGCCAAAGTGATTCGGCGACTCGCCGTCAGGTTCTACGAGTTTGTCTGCAACTGTTTTTCTGTAATTTTGCATGAAGTGTTTCTCAGTTTTTCTTAATTTTTTTGCAGACATTGTAAGGACCAACATTAACATGCCACCCAGAAAAAGAGCATGGTGTATCACAATCAATGAAAGGGGGTCAAATCCTCCCAAGAAGGGAAAGCAAGAGGTTCCACCTGAAGATAAGGCAAGGGCAATAGTCCCCAATCTGACAGGGTGACTACTGGCTCCCAGGCTGCTTTATCTGAGCCTGAGGATGACCAACCCTTACAGTCTCGGAGAGCTGAGATCCGAGCTAGATCTCGCCATGACTCAGCTAGAGTCCTGTCATTTCCCATAACAGCAGACTTAGTGCCAGCTTCGGCACCTCCTATGGCTCCAATGCCACCAGTCATCCTCCTACTAGGCTTCTCAACAGGTTGGAAGGTGATGGTTTGCGAACCCTCTACTTCCATAGATTTTAGTACTTCACCAGGCCCGAGGCCCTTATATTCTTTCATGGGTCCGGGAATTCTATGGAGCATACGGTGACTTGGTCCCAAAGAGAAAGAAGGCAAGAGAGTTCAGATCGGTTAAGTCGGTCATGGTCCGGGGCAAGGAAGTTGGGTGTAGCAGTGAGTACTTTAACACTGTTTTGGACAGAGCTCTGCATTATTGATGTCCCTACGAGGGATTGCTTGTCGCTCAGTCACTAAATGAGTTAAAGGGTTGGCTGGCACCTCTGGTTTCTGATACAACCCCAAAGTGGATCGAGGCAGGAGCCCTGATTTAATGTATCAAGGTCACTTTATCCAATACTAAGTGCCAACAATCGTTATGTATTAATATAACCCAACTAGTGAGTTAGGGTCGAGTCATAAGGAGTGGTACGCAGATGAGAATTAATAGGCAAGTAAAAATATGCTTTAGTCAATCATAGGTACAAACATTTATGAAATAAAGCATAGCTTAAATTATGGGTGATACAAGTGTCAAATATAAGAGGGGTTTTTGTAATTATCAACTAAAACAACAAATAACACGAAAATATGAATATGGAGACGAGATTCTTGGGATGTGATAGGAGTATGAGCTAAGGTAAACAATTGGGTAATTGCAATTAATAGTAAACCGCTGCAAATTAGTGAATAAGCTAGACTTTAGTGGGGGTAAACTTTCTCTCAAACAATTTACCCCGAATCAAATTGGTTTCTCTCGAACACCAATAAGCCGCATTGAAGCACAACTTTCGCTTTAGTCCATTCACTCTCTCCAGCTGAATGAGCATAAAAAGGTTTAGGGTTTACTCTCTCAAGCTGAACCCATGACAACCCAATACCCACAAACCATCGATTCAGTAATTTTGGTTTTAAAACCTCTCTCTCGAGCAAGCTAAAAACACGAAGTTAAGTATGTATTCGCAACTACAACCCCATTAAATTCAACCACAATTACTGACCGAAAACATCTTTAAACAACAAATAAACTATTAACTAACAATTCCCAGCTGTTAAATCAACCCATAATCGCATATTCACACCCCAAGAATTGAGGTTTTAGCTAGAAATAGTAAAAAGAGAGAAATCAATACCAAAGTGTGTTTCCATCAACTGGGTATGATTAATATTGTCTTTACAAATGTCTAAGATGACTAATCTTCAATACCCACTTCCAATTTCATAGAAATGGACATCTTCAAATCTTCAAAACTAAGGGAAAATGTTTCCAAAAACAGTTCTAAGTTCTAAAACCTAATAATAAACTTGATATTTTGCTTCAGGGTTTGGCACATTGGAACATTAGGCGAGACCAAGGCCATTCCGTGACTCGCCCAATGGTTTAGGCGATCCTCAGGCTTTCTTTTCTTCGTTCTTTCAGTTGCCTTGTTCCTTATTGCTCCATAGTGACAATTCTTTGTCCCTAAGTCCAAATACCTGAAATTCTAGGATTTACATTAGTTATTGAGATAAAATATGCATTCGAGGACACTAAGACTATTATAATAAATCCCTAAATGAGTGCAAATCGTGGACTCATCAACACCCCCAACTTAAACTTTTGATTGTCCTCAAGTAAAACTCAAGTTCAGCAGTTCAAAAAGGATGTCTCAAATAGTGCTTCACAAGACTTAATCATGAATGCACACAAAAAGACTCAACTTACTCATGCAAGGATAAATTGTGCACTCAAAGATTCAAGTTGTGACTTACCATTACCAAAGAATCTCAAGCTCACATTACTTGCTTCAAATGCAAGTTCAAGCTCAACAAAGGTGATCAAATGCCCTCACACAAAGAATGATTCCACATTCACACACAATGATTCAACGATTTAGAGTTCCGTAATCAAATGCAATGCTCACACTCACAATGATGCGCACAATGTATGATTTTTACCCATAGTTTTGCCCTTATTTTCCAATCGACTTTTGGTTCAGCTCATTCAAGATCAAAAAGGTCTTTTCAAGGCTTGTAATGGGGACGAGTGCAAAGGTATGGTCCTTTAGACTCATAGGTTGTATTCCTCATGAAATGTGATGTCAACAACACATTCTTTCCTTTTCTTCATCATTTTCATTCAAGCTCAAAAGTCACCTCTTATTCATCTTCCACGGACCTTTAGAAACCCCATTTTCTTTGTATTTTCACAACTTTATTCCACAACTTTTTCTTTCTTTTTCTTTTTCATTATTTTCTTCTTTTTCTCTTTTTTTTTATATGGAGGGGTTCCATTTTTCTCAAAACATGGGCAAAAGGGATTTCTTTGCATTTTCTTGATTTGCCTTTTATTTTCACCACTCCCCCAACTTAGGCTTTTGGCCTAAGTTGGCTATTCAAACAGGCCACAAATCATGAAAATTATGGGTAATTGATCAAGAAAGGTTATGTTTTCATCAAGTTTCTTCCAAGAAAAGGTTAAGGCTCAAAGGGTGCTCAAACAGGGTTCACACACTCACAAGGTAGGCCACAAAATAGATATAATGTCAAATTGGTTCACACTCTTTAAAGTTGCCTAAGATCATCTCAAGAAATTGCGTCACTTAGTTAACCGGACTAATGGGGCAAATTCTAGGTGTCATCATACATGGTTCATGGTAAGCTCATCACACAAGGCATCGACACCAATGTCAAAACAAGACTCCACACTTTCTCTAGTGTGCAAAGCTCATCACAAGAGACTCAATCGCTAGTCACAACGAGATGCAAAGAGTTCACATATTGACTATACAACTTCATTTGGCCTTATTGTAGCTGCACATTCATGTTTGTTCAATTATAACCACCATTCAAGTCATCGATATTGATCAAAACCAATACTCAAAATTGCAAAAGAGCTGCCACAATCAACACAAACAAGAGGTGGCAAATTTTTTTCGGAAGGGTCAAAATCATTTGCAATTATAAACACGGAGCTACAAGCTCAAACCTTTCGGAAAAAGCAGTGTAAAACACAAATTCAACTTAAATCCAAATAGATAAACAAAACATCAATACTGACAACAAGTCACACAAACGGTGAGCCTCACCCTATGACAAATAAAACCATTTGTCCTCAAATGCAAACAAAATTAAAGTAAGACAGAGAGGGAGGTACAGAGGGGATCTTATTTACACAGTCGCTCCATCTGTCGGGGCATCATTGCCCGGTGCATCAGTTTGGACTTGGGCATCAGCACCAAGAGTCGCCTTAGAAGGAGTAGTAGCTACACTAGGAGCTATCAAGGGTGTATCCACCAAAGAAGGCTGCACAATAGCATCTACCATGGCCTCCTATATCTCAGTAAGGCCCTCATATGAAGCTTCCTCAGCCACCTCAAGCATCTCCTCATCAGTCTCTGCCTCATACTTGGGGTCAGCTGCCTTCTTAACTCTAACCTCATCTCCGGTGGTAGCCGGAGGCATAACTGGCTCATGTGGGATCTCCACCATCCCGAAGATCATGGACATGTCGGCGGACTTCAGTTGATCCACCTTACTTTTCAACACATCAATAGCGGCCTTTAAGGTCATCACCTCCTCGGTGGCCCCTTGGCTACGCTCACACATCGCTAACCTCATCACAAGGGAATCAATAGCGGTACCCAATGGTGTCACAGCATCAGCCAGGGCAGTCTAAATCATGCCCAGAATGGAGGCCTCGAGTCTACTAGCCCGATGATCAGCAGAATAGGGAAGCTGCCCCATCCAGATTAATGCAGCTTGAGTATCGTGGCCCGAGAGAGAGCAGCAGCAGCAGGTATAAGAGGCAGTTCAGCAGTAAAAGAACCTGGAGTGTCAGAAGGTACAACACAAGAAGTATCTGAAGTCCAGGGGAGGGAGTAGGCAATGATGCCTCTGCTGGTGCTGTTTTTGTATCCATGGCAGGGAAAGAATCCACCGAGGCTTCCTTCTTCTTCTTCTTCTCCGCCTCATCCTTCAAATATTTAGCGTCGATCCTCCAGATATTAGTAGAGGATGTGGGAATCACTTCCATATCTTTCTTCACATTTCTAGGATCCTGAGCCCATCTGCATAGCTCACTGATCAAAACTAGAAAGGGAAGTGAGGTCTGGCGCTGCTTTTCCCTCATGACCATCTCTTGTTCTATAATCATTGCTAGATTGAGTCTCGTACCATCAATGATGCAACCTAGACAGGCAGCCTTGGCCAGGTAAAGAATAAACTCATTTTGGGAGGGCATGATCGTGCTACTGATGAAGCCAAACCAATACCTTGCTTCTACATTCAAGTCGTTCTTTTCTATTAGAGCCCCAACCACATTGGAGTGCCATCAGATATCAAAGGGGCTATCCACTTCTTCATGTTGTCCAATGTCTTGGTCATGATCTTATTAAGGTAGTCATCTTCCAGTCTCGTAGTGCACTCTAGGACATCATTAATGCAGGAAAATCGCATTGCACTCTCTTCTCCCAGACAACTAGGTAGTCAACCGGTTTTGATATTGCTGCCTGCTTCTTTCTTTATGGTATCAATGCACTGTATGTGTTGTAGAACTCCCTAACACAGCTTGTGATATATGGACCACGAGGCTTTGTGAAGATCTGGAACTTATGAGATTTCAGACATCTCATAATCTCGCGGTACCTATCAATCACCCCATCCGTAGATAGTCACTTTTCCTCTTTGATATCCTCAGCCCCTCAGTCTTTAATCTATTCATAGACTTGGGGGGAGGACCCTGTACTGGTGGTGTAAGCACCACTGCTTGCTCTGGAACTGAAGGAGGAGTGGTAGCCTGAGGAGTCTGGATCCTTGACGGATCATTCTACCTTTTAGATTGTAACTCTGCCCTCTGTGCTGCTACAAGCTCATCATCATCAGAAGCTATAGTCTGTTGCTCCTGATGCTCACCCACACTTTCAGAAGTACTGAGATGTGTGGCGTAAATGTTGTCACTGTCGAGCTGACTTTCGGTGATGCAGGTGCCTTCTCTTTGCCTTTGCCCTTCCCACTAGTTGTGGGAAATTCTGTTGCATTGCCTTTAGATGTTGCTGCATCTTCATTGCGTGAAATCCCCTTTGCTTTGTTACGGGGTGGCATTTTTTTTCGTGCAACCTTAGGTCTGGCCATTTGTGCAAAACATTGGGAAAAAGTTAGAAACATTTTAGTTAAAATCACAGAAACACAGTTGCAGACAGACTCGCCGAACCAGTCGCCGAATCGCTTTGGCAAGCTGGATCAAGCTCGCCGAAAGGATTGGCTCTAAATTTCTAGCAAGTCGGCGATGTGCAGAGCTTTTCAGCAATCGCCGATAGCTTTCGGCGAGCAATGGCTAGCCCACTGAAAGTTATAGTGCAAAAAAGGTTCAGGGGTGCAAACAAAAGACTATCAAGAAGACTTTGAGCGAGTTCCCGAGTGCTATCAGCGACCTCAGGCTTCTGGCCAAAATTTACTAAGTCAAACAACAAGTGTAACATGAAATTAAAGGCGAGATAGGGACATTAGGCGAACCGCAGAGTGGTTCGGTGAGCTCGACCCAGCTCGCTAAACGACCCAACGTGCCTAGTTTCAACCCAACTTCTCAAATTCAACGCTGCAACCTCTGAAAACAAAATCAAAGCATGCACTAGTTAAATTAAAGCAAGACCCATAACACCCATTGCATCGGGATACTTAGACTTTTCCTGGTTTTGCCAAATTTGGCCAATTGATGATTTTGTCCCTTAAAGGTTGACATTACTCGCTTGATCACTAGGCAATATACGTCATTAGTCACAAATACGGGCTACTTAGATTTCACCGAACCAAACTAAACAATATGCAAGTACAACCCCACAAAATTTAATTCATTTCAAAGCACAAGAATATGGGATTTCAACAATATACACATTACGGGCAATGTATTCGAATTAAAACAGGAATTCACAAACTTAATCCTATCAGAGAGGCCCAGCACACACCAATAACATAATAGCGCTTGCATAAGAGTACAAATTACTAAAAATAAATGTGAAGTTCAGAAAACCAACCTTAGATGCCAAATAATAAAGACTAAAGAGCTAGGCGACAATGTCATCCACTCCGAACATAACTCCGACGACTAAAAGACTATTAAAAATGTGAAAATATAGATGATACTAAGCGGATATGAGTTTGGCAAGTTTGAATGTGAGGGAAAATGAAAGAGTTGGAATTTTAAACCTTTGGCCTTCTTATAAACCATCCAGTTCTCACCCATTCAGCAACGTTAGTCGCACTCGCCGAGCCACTCGATGACACGCCGAGTGGTCACTTACCTCGCCAAGTTTTGTAGGACCTCCAGTTATGGCGGGGATCCAAACGGCGTACAAAGTCAGAATCGCCGATCTGGTCGGCGATTCGCCAATAATTTCCTGGGCTCGCCGAGTTTTACAGACTCCAATTTGAAATTGTTTTGAGTCCAATGGCGGTCTAGATCGGGGTCTCCAACCTCTTCAGCGATTCACCGACTGGAACTTCTGCTAACAAATTTTCATTTCTCTAATACATTCAACACTTCAACCTGCAAAATCCACACACCATTATTTCTAACACAAACAAAAAGCGGTAAAACCATGGGTTGCCTCCCAAGAAGTGCCTTAGTTACAGTCGTGGCATAACTTCCCCAGTTAATCTTGATTTGTGGGGTAGATATGAGACAACACATGACCCATTTGGGTCTCCAGTAGCTGAGCAGATATGGAATGGGAAACATTTATCTCATTCAGCAGTGAGACATTCTCTTTTATCTCATTCAACACCTTGTTGTGACTTTCGAATTTGTGGAGAATGAGTGAGAGTATCACCTCTATTTGTCCACCCTCTTCCACATTGGGCTTTATACGCTCGTGAGGGGGAATATCCCAATTTTTCTTTTTATCCAGTGCCTCTCATTCCATGATCTTTATGGCCACTGGATTCAGCTGAGTCAACAGTGTGGCCAATATATGGTCCTTCTCAGTCTCCTTATTGGTCATGGCAATGGCCATGTGATCAAGGAGTTGGGCTGCTATTGCATAGAGTAGTCGTGAGAGACCCCACAGAAACATTTGGTCAGCCATTCTTCTATTTTCCGGGTGGAGACATTTATAGAACTAGTCCAATAGCACGTTATCTGAGATTCTATGAGTTGGGCTCTGTAGGAAGAGTGACTTCAATCTCAGCAACAACTCATGTATTAATTCGTCTTCCAATTGTCTGAAACTTAGGATGTTATCCCAAAGAAAGATCATCCTAAAAGGAGAGAGGTCCATTTGGTCACCATTGCTACCAGACATGCTCCAATTTCCTACTCAAAACAGCAACACAAAAACTAAAACTTAAAATTAATTAAGTTCACTATAATAAACAAGAACAAAAATTCAACGTAACAAAAAATTTGCAAGTAACAACACTCCTAGGCAGCGACGCCATTTTAATTTAACGTATCATGGTCACTTTATGCAATACTAAGTGCCAACGATCGTTATGTAGTAATATCATACAACTAGTGAGTTGGGGTTGAGTCCCAAGGGAGTGGTACGTAGATGAGAATTAATAGGCAAGTAAAAATAAGTTCTAGTCAGTCATAGCTAAAAACATTTACGAAATAAAGCATAGCTTAAATAAGGGTGACACAAGTGTAAAATATCATAGGGGTTTTGTAATTATCAACTAAAATAGAAAATAACACGAAAATACAAATATAGAGACGGGATTCTTGGGATGTGATAGGAGTATGGGCTAAGGTAAACAATCGGGTAATTGCAATTAATAGTAAACTGCTGCAAATCAGTGAATAAGCTAGACTTTAGTGTGGGTAAACTTTCTCTCAAACAATTTACCCCGAATCAAATTGGTTTCTCTCGAACACTAATAAGCGGTAATGAAGCACAAGGCGACTCGCTGGCTTCTCCTTTCTATCACTGAATTGATTTTCTCCTTGAGGGCTTGCACACTGGAACATTAGGTGAGACCAAGGCCATTCGGTGACTCGCGAAATGGTTTAGGCGAACCTCAGGCTTTCTTTTCTCCGTTCTTTCGACTGCCTTGTTCCTTGTTGCTCAATAGTGTCCATGCTTTGTCCCCAAGTCCAAATACCTTAAATTCAAAGATTTACATCAGTTATTGAGCCAAAATATGAATTCGAGGACACTAAATCTATTACCGATGCCCAGACAGATGTAGCGACTATGTAGATAGGATCCCTTCTTTACCTCCCTCTCTGTCTTACGTTGTTTTAACTTTTGGATAATTTTGTTTGCATTTGAGGACAAATCTTTTATTTTTGGTAGGGTGAGGCCCACCTCTTGTGTGACTTGTTGTGAGTATTGATGTTTTGTTTATCTATTTGGGTTTGAGCTAAATTTGTGTTTTACACTACTTTTTGCTAAAGGTTTGAGCTTGTAGCTTCTTGTTTATAATTGCAAATGATTTTGATTTAACGTATCAGGGTCACTTCATCCAATACTAAGTGCCAACAATCGTTATGTAGTAATATAACCCAACTAGTGATTTAGGGTCGAGACCCAAGGGAGTGCTACGTATATGAGAATTAATAGGTAAGTAAAAATATACTCTTGTCAATCATAGCTAAAACCATTTACGAAATAAAGCATAGCTTAAATTAAGGGTGACACAAATGTCAAATATCAAAGGGGATTTTGTAATTATCAACTAAAACAACAAATAACACGAAAATATGAATTTGGAGACGGGATACTTGGGATGTCATAGGAGTATCGGCTAAGGTAAACAACGAGGTAATTGCAATTAATAGTAAACCGCTGCAAATTAATCAATAAGCTAGACAATAGTTGGGGTAAATATTTTCTCAAAAAATTTACCCCGAATCAAATTGATTTCTCTCGAACACCAATAAGCCACAATGAACACATCCTTCACTTTAGTCCATTCATTCTCTCAAACTGAATGACTTGAAAAAGGTTTAGGGTTCACTCTCTCGACCTGATCCCATGAAAACCCAATACCCCACAAACCATCGATTCAGTAAATTTGGTTTTAAAACCTCTCTCTCGAGCAAGCAAAACACACGAAGTTAAGATTGCATTTGCAGCTATAACCCCATTAAATTCAACCACAATTACTGACCGAAATCACCTTTAAACATCAAATAGACTATTAACTAACAATACCCACCATTTAAATCAACCCGTAATCACATAATCACACCCCAAAAATTAGTGTTTTAGCTAGACATAGTAAAAAGATAGAAATAAATACCAAAGTGTATTTCCATCAACTGGGTACGATTAATATTGTCTTTAAAAATGTCTAAGATGAAGAATCTTTAATACCCACTTTCAATTTCTTAGAAATGTAAATCTTCAAACGTAAGTGAAAATGTCTCCAAAAATAGTTCTAAGTTCTAAAATTGAATAATAAATTTGATATTCTAAAATTGAATACTAAACTAAAAATTCAAACAAGTATTTATAGTTGTCAAAAAGTGTGCTATGAAGGACCAGTCGGCGCAATAAGTCGGGATCGCCGATCCACCTTTTGGTCATTTGTATCTCTGTTTTGCTTTTGCCTTCAGCATCTTTGAGGTCATGTAACTTTGGGTGATAAGACACTGCATCGCGAAATTGTTTGACAACTCGCCGACTTCTCCTTTCTATCGCCGACTTGATTTTCTCCTTTAGGGCTTGGCACACTGCAACATTAGGCGAGACCAAGGCCATTTAGTGACTCGCCCAATGGTTTAGGCGATCCTCAGGCTCTCTTTTCTTCGTTCTTTGATCTTCCTTGTTTGTTGTTGCTCAATAATGTCCATGTTTTGTCCTTAAGTCCAACTACCTGAAATTCAAGGATTCATATCAATTATTGAGACAAAATATGCATTCAAGGATACTAAATCTATTAAAATAAAGCCCTAAATGAGTCCAAATCATGGACTAATCAAGCCCTCATTGAGAAGAGAGACTTGATTATTACTGCCCGATTCTGGTTTGGCTTTACCAGCAGCTCAATTATGCCATCTCAAAATGAGTCTATCCTCCTCCATCCTAAGAAAGCATGCCTAGGGTCTATCATATCCAAAAGGCGCATTGATCTGGGCATTATTATTGAGCAAAAGATGATCATATGGGCCAAACAGAGTAACACCTCATTGCCATTTCTGATCATGATCACGGAGCTTTGTCGGCGTGCTGGAGTACCCCGGGATGATGCGAGAGATTTTGAGGTTACCCCTTTCTCCTCTATGACTTCCGGTATATTGAGGCCGAGTATACTAAAGAGAAGGCTGATAGGAGGAGGGTAGCTCCAGTGGACATATCCCCGGAGGTGAATATTGAGTCGATACCTGCAGAGGCATCTTTGCCTACTCCGACCTCCAGGCCTTCAGGCACTTATGCCCCTTCTTCTTCTTCACAGGCATCGAGCGCCTCTACATCTACCCAGCCCACCAGGATCACTAAGACAATGCTCCTTAAGATGGGGTATCTGGCCCATTCAGCTGACATGAGGGCGACCAGACTTGAGAGATCCATCCCATGGATAATCGAGAGTGCCATCATTGCCGCATGGAGCCCTCTCTAGACTTCTATTGACACTCTTACCACGAGAGTTGAGGCTTGTGAGAGGAGGTAGGGGGAGACCTCTAAGGTGACGACTTTGGAAGCCAAAGTAGCAAATTTGAGGAAGGACGTCGACTATCTAAATTCTACTGACTTCACTTCACTACTGGAGGCTGCAGATGATTTGGACGCTCATGAGAGTTCAGATATTCCTCCAGCTACCACCGGAGATGTGCGTAGGGATGATGCAGTAGCTGATGGGTCAGAGGCAGAGACCAACGAGGAGCTGATATAGATTAGGGAGGAGATCATATATAGAGACTTGCCGGATGTTGAGGAGACGATTGTGCAGTCAGTGATCCAGAGATCGCTGGCAGAGACATCCATGGGTGGGTCCAGTGGAGCTGTCCCTTCTAAGTCGACTCCCGGGACTCATGTCCAAGTCTAGATTGATGCACCGAGCACTGATGCCCCGACAGATGGAGTGACTGAGTAGACAGGATCCCTCCTTTACCTTCCTCTCTGTCTTACTTTATTTTAACTTTTGGATAATATTTGATTGCATTTGAGGACAAATGTTTTTATTTGTGGTGGGGTGAGGCCCACCTTTTCTGACTTTTGTTTTGTGTATATATTTGGGTTTTTGAGCTATAATTGTGTGTTACACTGTTTTTGTGGATGATTGAGATTGTGGCTCTTTATTTTTATTTGTAAATGATTTTTCGACCCTTCCGAAAAAATTATGCCACATCTTCTTTGTGTTGAATGTGGTTGTTCTCTTGCAAATTTAAGTATCGATTTTGATCAATATCGATGACTTGAATAGTGCTCATAATCGATCAAAAATTAATGTACGGCTACGATGAAGCCAAATGAAGTTACATAGATAATATGTGAACCTTTTGCATCTTTTTCTGACTAACCAACTATCGAATTGAGTCTATTGTAATGAACATTGCACACTAGCAAAAGTGTGGAGTCTTGTTTGACATTGGTGTCAATGTCTTGTGTGATAAGCTTACCGTGAACCATGTGTGATGAGACCTAGAATTTGCCCCGTTGGTTCGATTGACTAAGTAATGCAATCTCGTGATATGATCTTAGGCAACTTTGAAGAGTGTGAAACAATTTGACATTTTACCTCTTTTGTGGCCTACCTTGTGAGTATGTGAACCCCGCTTGAACACCCTTTGAGCCTTAACCTTTTCTTGGAAGAAACTTGATGAAATTGTGACCGTTCTTGATCCATTCCCCATAATCCTCATGATGTGTGGTTTGTATGAATAGCTAACAAAATCCTAGGTTGGGGGTGTGGTGAAAAGATAAAGTAAATAAAGAAGTGCAAGAAAGTCCCCTTTGACCCATGGTTTTTAGAAAAATGAAACCCTCCATACGAAGAAAAAAAAAAAAAAGAGAAAAAGAAGAAGAGAATGAAAAATTTATGGAATAAAGTTGTGAAAATGCATGAAGAAATGGGATTTCCAACAGTCCATGGAAAGTGAATAAAGGGGTGACCTGTGAGCACGAATGAACATGATGAAGAAAAGGAAAGAAAGTGTTGTTCACACCACATTTCATTAGGATTATAACCATTGAGCCTAAATGGCCATACCTTTGCACTCAGCCCCGTTACAAGCCTTGAAAAGACTTTTTTGATCTTGAGTGAGCTGAACAAATTGTTGATTGGAAAATAAGGGAAAACCTATGGGTGAAATCATGCATTTTGTTCATATTTGTGAGTGTGAGAGTTGCATTTGAATCCAGAGCTTTATATTGTGAACCATTGTGTGTTAATATGAAATCATTATTTGTGTGAGGGCAGTTGAATACCATTGTTAGGCTTGAACTTGCATTTGAAGTAAGTATTGTGAACCTGGGAATCTTCGATAATGGTGAGTCACAACTTGAATCTTTGAGTGCACAATTGATCCTTGCATGAGTAAGTTGAGTCTTTTTGTGTGCATTCATGATTGATTCTTGTGTAGCACTGTTTGAGACATCCTTTTTGAACTGCTGAACTTGAGTTTTACTTGAGGACAAGCAAAAGTATAAGTTAGGGGTGTTAATGAGTCCATAGTTTGGACTCATTTAGGGCTTTATTTTAATAGATTTAGTGCCCTCAAATGCATATTTTATGCCAATAACTGATGTAAATCCTTGATTTTCAGGTATTTGGATTGAGGAACAAAGCGTGGACACTAATGAATAAAAAGGAACAAGGCAGCTGAAAGAACGAAGAAAAGAAGACCTGAGGATCGCCTAAACCATTGGGTGAGTCGCCGAATGGCCATGGTCTTGCCTAATGTTCCAGTGTGCCAAGCCCAGAAGGAGAAAATCAAGTCAGCGATAGAAATGAGTAGTTGGCGAGTCACCGAACGGTTCCACGATGCAACACTATATCGCCCAAAGTTACAGAACTTGAAGATGCTGAAGGCCAAAGCAAAAAGGCGAAGGAATTGACCAAACGGTGGATCACCGAGTAGATTGGCGATCCCGACTTATTGCGCCGAATGGTCCTTCGCATCGCATTTTTGGAGACTATAAATACATTTTAAAAATTCTTAGTTTAGTATCAGTTTTTATCTAGTTTTCAATATAGAATTACTGTTGTTCAATTTTCAAGTTAGAGAGCTTAGAACTGAGTTTGGAGACTATTTCTTTAGCTTTGAAGAATTGAAGATTTCCATTTCTGAGAAATTGGAAGTGGGTGTTGAAGATTCTGTATCTTAGAACTTTGCGAAGACTAAATTAATCTTACCCAGTTGATGGAAAACACAATTTGGTAACGATTTTTCTCTTTTTATGATGTCTAGCTAAAAGCCCAATTCTTGGGGTGTGATTATGTGATTATGGATTGATTTAGCTGTTGGGTATTGTTAATTGATAGTGTAAATACTGTTTAAAAGTGATTTTATTCAGTAATTGTGGCTTAATATAAAAAGTTGTAGTTGCAAATGTAGCTCTACCTTCATGTTTTTCGCTTGCTCGAAAGAGGTTTTTAAAACCAAGATTAGTGATTTGATGGTATGTGGGTATTTCATTGTCATGGGTTCTGCTCGAGAGAGTGAATCCGAAACTCTTTTCCACACATTCAGCTCGAGAGAGTGAATGTACTAAAGCGTAGGCTGTTCTTAATTGTTGCTTATGGGTGTTCGAGAGAAACCAATTTGATTTTGGGTAAATTGTTCGAGAGAAAGTTTATCCCCACTAAAGTCTAGCTTATCCACTGATTTACAGTTATTAACTATTAATTGAAATCACCAATTTGTCTACCTTAGCCCATAATCCAATCACATCCAAAGAACCCATCATATTTGTTATTTTCATGTTAAAACTATTGTAGTTGATATTTGAAACCAAACCCCCTGTTATTTGACACTTGTGTCACCCCAAACTTCAATCATGCTTTTATTTGTAAATGATTTTACCTATGATTGACTTGAGCATATTCATGATTTTCTATTGATTCTCAAATAGATGGGTTATATTACTGACTAGCGATCATTGGCACTTAGTATTGGATGAAGTGTCCTGATACGTGAAATCAGTGTACCAAAGAAAGGAGGAACTGTGGTAGTTCCAAATGAAAAGTGGGAACTTGTTCCTATGAGACCGGTTATCGAGTGGGGTGTATGCATGGACTACTGGAAATTGAATGCATGGACTGAGAAAGACCATTTTCCTATGCCATTTATGGACACAATGCTTGATAGGCATGTCGAGCATGGATGGTATTAATTTTTAGATGGTTATTACGGGTACAACTAGATTTCTATTGCACCGAAGATCAAGAGAAAACTACTTTTACATCTCCCTATGGAACAGTTTCTTTCAAGAGAATGCCATATGTGTTGGGCAATGCTTCCGCAACTTTCCAACAATGTATGCTTTCTATTTTCGCACATATGGTTGAAGACTCAATAGAGGTCTTTATGGATGATTTTTCGGTTATTGGTGATTCATTTGAAGCATGTCTTGAACACTTTGGAAATGTACTTACTATAAAGGTGCGCTGAAACCAATCTTATTCTAAATTGGGAGAAGTATCATTTCATGGTGAAGGAAGGTATTGTTTTTGGGGATAGAATTTCAGGAGAAGGAATGCAAGTGGATCAAGCTAAAGTCGATGTCATTGCTAAACTGCCTTCTCCTATTTTGATAAAAGGCATCCGGAGTTTTCTAAGCCATACGGGTTTCTACAGGCAGTTTATAAAGGACTTTTCCAAGATAGCTCACCCTCTTTGTAAGTTGCTAGAGATGGAATCTACCTTCAACTTTGATGAAGCGTGCCTAAAAGCATTTTTATGCTTGAAAGAAAAACTAGTGCCAGCCCCAATCATTGTTGACCCTGATTGGGAGCTGTTCTTGTTCAACAAAAAGGCAAGCTATTTCACCCGATTTATTATGCAAGTAAAACCTTGAATGTATCTCAAAAGAACTATAACGTCACTAAACAAGAATTGCTAGCAGTGGTGTAGGCTATTGAGAAATTTAGAGCGTATTGTAACATTTCCAAAAATAGTAGACTAAACTAGTGCCCTAAGCTAGGATGTTAGAGTTTCATGTAGAGAATATGAGAGTCGTATATAATATTTCCCGTGCTTAGAATGAGGGGTTTAGTTGTTTGACATCAACGTACGTGTTAGACCCCGTAGTTTAGAAGACCTTCTAAGGTTTGGTTGAGGATTTCAAGGGCATTTACCAAGGAAAAGAGGCAAAGCCTAAGCCAAAGGACAAGGATGACCCAAGCTTGAGGCACACTCCCGCATGTTCATGACCACCTTCACGAACAGTGATCTTGGCCATGGTTCGTGAAGGCTCTCGTGAAGGTACCTTGGAAGTGTGGAAGACAATACCTTGAGGCCAAGCCACTGCCTAAGGACCAAAAGTCACTTCACGGCTAGTGGTCATGACCACGACTCGTGGGAAGGCTCGTGGTCATGCCTTAGTGTTGTGGAGGCCAAGGCTGCAAAAAGAAATGCATCTAGCCACTGCCCACCATGACCACGAGGGTCATCAAGATCCGTGGTGGCCACCACAAGCCATGGTGCCACCTGTGGTTGGTGAGGCAGTGAGCTCACAAGGCTGCCCAATGAAGCCTCTCCTTCACGAACCACTTCACGGCTCGTGGTGAAGACCACGGACTGTGGGAAGGCTCGTGGGATTGCGTTCAACACTTGGGAGCCTTGGCAAGTTGATGGAGCTACTGTTCAAGGGACCACGGGCACCACCACGGGCCGTGGTGCCCTTGATGGCTCGTGAAGTTTGGTCGTGAGGCCTGGCACCTCACTTAAAGTGAGGGTTATTTTGGGGTTTTCATGTTTAAGTCCAAATGAAGTGGAGTTGTTTTGGATGAATTTAGGGGTAATATATATGTTTTTTTTAAGTCAAATTACCCCCAATTACCTCATAATTTCTAAACACCCAAATTAAAACCCCAATGTTCTTCTCCTCTCAAATATTTCTCTCTTGAGGAAACCTCCATCGAAGAACAAGAAAATAGATCAACTAGGGCTTGAAAAAAGGGACATTTTCATACGAATTTGGTTGGATCCTACACATAAGGTATGGTTTCTTTTCATCTATGGGTAGTCTTCACCCATAGAGCCCTTCCAAAATTAGATTTCAAATCTCTTAAATTCCCAAAAGTGGGTTTTTACTCTAAGCCATGGATTCCCTTCAAAAAATAATTTCAAAGAGTTAATTGATTTATATTATGATTTTATTGATGAATTACTACTGTTTTAATGATTAATTAACGAAGAATCCATCGATTTCCCTTTTACCCTAAATTGGATCTCAAGTATGTGTGTTGGTTGATACTAGTGGAATGTGATAGAGTTATGTATCTTGTAATTGTTCCAATTGAGTGGTTGTGGGTTGATTATGATGTGATTGCATGATTTTAATATGAATATATATGTATTCTTGATTAACCTAAGATTCTAGGGTAAAGTTGATGTGCCCTAGGGCTATGTCATGAAGGAGGCAAATTTAGGGATTATATGTGACCTTCAAAGCTTGATGAACTTCTTAATGAATTGCCTTAGATTAGATAACCTAGACATGAGTTTCTTCTAAGTAAATCTTGTAGATATGAACTATCTTGATTAGGTCTTATATGATGGGTCACGATTGGATAGTATTGAGATTGACATTATATGATACAAAATGACATTAATTGATCAAGAATGAAATATGTTGTTAGTGGAACTTGAGAATTAGGTTTACATGATGACCATGTGATGTAATTCTTGAGAGTAAAGCTTGTAGTATGAAGATGACTTCCAGGGCCTTAAGGGTATTGATAATATGAATGAGCTATGAATGGTGAGGCTTTTAAGATGAAAGTTATTATGCATGTTGAATTGTAAATGGTATCATTGTGGAAGGACTTTACCCACATGACCTACACTATGAGTATATGAGCTTATACATGAAATGAATGAACTACTTGAATTATGATTATATCCATGTCTATTGTACTGAATGTTAGATGTGTTAATTTACATGGTCAATGATCCTTGACTGCAATATATGTTAATTATGCATGATTGTGATATGATTTACATGCTTATGAACACTTTGAGAGGAAAGTGTCTATGATGATAATGTTGTTGTTGTGTCATTGCAAGGACAATTACACACACAGTCCATGCATAAACATGATTATGATGTATTTATGGTGTCAATTGAAAGTCTAGTTCTCATAAGCACCTTTACACATTATTATGCATGAAATGTACATGACCATGATGATCCTATTGTGTTGATTGAAAGCCCATTCTCATGAGAGCACATGATCTTGGTGTGAAATTTATTCTCACATACTAATGATGATTCTAAGGTTGAAATTCCACTCTCACCTAATTCAATCTATGAGTTATTTTATGAGTTGGGTTGAACGAAGGGTAATATACTCCTTCAAACATGTAAATCCAATTCAAGACTAAACAATTAATTTTGGGAAATAATGCTTAGCACCGAGTGGATATGGAAAGTGAGGTAGAGGTCCTCCCATCAATACAAGAGGTCGGGTTCTCTAAATTATTCTCATGAGATGCAAGCTCCTCCGCCAATACAATAGGTCAGGTTTTTAGAAGCAATCTCCCTATCTCATAACTATGTGCCCACACATAGGTCTTTAACTAGTGGATCCACATAAAATCTAATACATTCAGTTCTACCTTAGGCATGTAGGACACCTTCTTTCGGTGTGGGTTTACACGACACCGGATTCCATGTAGGTCACGTAGTCTATATCGGTTAAGGCTATATTCCCTCTATTGAACAAGAAAGTGACTTATGTGCTATGGTTCCTCAAGAGGATCTACTTAGTATGAGTGGTATTATGGGATTTCATTCATACATGGCACAAGTATACTTTAAGAGTAGTTATGGTATGTTTCTCTTATGTAAATGAACTATGAACATGAAACATAAGCTATGACTAATGACTACTCAATAAGATCTACTTAGTGTGAGTGAGGGTTGTGAGTGAGGGTATGGGAATTCACTCATACATGGCACAAGTAGACCTTGAGAGTAGCCATGGTGTGGTTCCATTATATTTTGATGAATTATGAGTTAATGCATGCCGAATTTGGATTGTTGTTATGATTGACTTTCCTTGACATGAACTAATGAATATGAATGCTTCTTTGTCAATGAGTATTAACTATGAGTGAGACTAAGGTATGACAAGTATGAGTATCGTGACCTAAAAGTGGTATTTAGTGTAGATAGGTTTATGTGATCTTATCTATGCATGGCACAAGTAAAACATTGGGTTACTTGGGTGATGATTCTATTATGATGAGACGATCTTGGTATTTGACTATGTATGTGTATTATGCCTTACGATGATTGATACTTGCCGTATGTTTATTATTGGAGACTATGCTTATGTTTATGTTGTTACCCTTTATGCTATGATGAACTATATGTGAGTTGTTTTATGAGTTCATTCTCCAACTATTTCAAAGATGGTGTTCAAATTGGCATATAGCATTGTTTCAACTAAAATGTCCCTTTTATCATGTTTTTAAAGATTTTTATGCATGGCTACCATACTTAGTGCATTTTTGTACTAACCCATATTTCTACATTTTCTATAATTGTAGGGTTTGGCTCTTGAAGGTGGTCGTCTATTGATTAAGGCTTGGGATAGCTAATCACCCTTTCTAGTTGGTGAGTCCTCAAGATTCGAGGATGAGTATCTTTACTTAGTAGTTCTTTTAGTATTTCATTTGAGAAAGGGTTGTGTCCATATTTCCTATTCAATAGTATTTAGATGG
This sequence comes from Solanum tacnaense, assembly GCA_029582525.1. Classification (NCBI taxonomy): domain Eukaryota; kingdom Viridiplantae; phylum Streptophyta; class Magnoliopsida; order Solanales; family Solanaceae; genus Solanum; species Solanum tacnaense. The sequence goes on along the minus strand of JAJOOD010007700.1, from coordinate 11,418 downwards.
CTAAATGAGACAAATGTCTAGACTCTCATTCTCTTTTATGAAAAACTTTGATCGTAAAGAAAAAATTTAATTCCGTATTATTCTATGAGTTCTATGTTTATGATATGCTAAGGGCTTGTATGCGACCCCTTCGTGGTCAAGTATGCCTTGTTACGTCTAGGGGATACCCATGGATTGTGACAAACTTGGTATCAGAGCATAAGATTTTGGGAAGCGCGCAACATTGATGAATGAGAGGCTACAAGATACTTGATTTTATTAACCTTTGCTAAAGTAGGATGGGTGTTGATGAGTATGCTCGGATGTTCATTAGGTTGTCAAGATATGCTCCATCCATAGTGGCCGACCCTAGGATGAAGATGAGTACGTTTGTGTCGGGTATGTCCGACTTGATAAAAAAGAATATAGTAAGGTTATGCTTGAGAATGATATGGATATGGCTCATCTTGTGATTCATGCTCAACGGTTTGAAAAGGAGAAACTTGAAGAGAGATCGAGAGGAACAGAGAGGTATAGGCTTGATGACGATAATTCCTCTCAAGAAAGGTCTTATGGACAAAGGTCTTCTAAGGTTTCCCTAAAGTTTAACCAAGAAAGGGTGTCTAACCCTAAATCTCAAGGAGTGAGTAGTGGTAGATCTTTTGTGATTAAGCCTTCTTGTGTTAGGTGAGGACAAAAGAATGATGGCAAGTGTCTAGCCGGTATGGAAGGTATCTATGGTTGTGGTGGTAGTTACCATCTAATAAGAAATTTCCCGGTGCTTACGGTTAGGGGAAGAGAGAAGAAGAAAATTAGGTCTGATGCTCTTCAAGCTAGAGGAGAATAAGAGTGTCCTCGTAATGTTGCCCCAGGTATGTGTTTCATGCTTATTTCCATTCCGGTATTACTTGTCTTTTGTGACTTAATATGCTAGACCTTTATGTTACCTTTAGTATGAAGGTGCTTCATTGTTGTCTTATGATAATGATTGTAGAACTCTACTTGACCATTTGGAGTTTTGGGTAGGTTGCAGGTTTGATGAAAAAGGTGTTTGAGAAATGCCTATATATCTCCTCTACTAAGGGTAGAAGTATAAGTCACCATTGTCTAGAATCACCTTGCGTAATGGATGTGAAGGATTAATGATAACTTTGGCCAACCTTAAAGTTAAAAGAGATGATGTTCTTAGATAGTAAGGTCATTGAGAGTCCTTGATTCCCATGATTAAGATTGGGTTGGAATCTAACCTTGAGAAGTGCATTGAGTTTAGGGAAGTTTAGTCCTGGTTTGGTAGGCTCATATGAAAAATCTTAAGTGGAGTTAGTAAAGTTGAGATGCATTGTCATTAGACCTTTGGCGATGGTAGAACCCGGTAAGGTTACTATGAGTTTTAGCTATGTCTTTGAGGATTGGTTGAAAGAAGTGGTATTGAGGTTTTAGTAGGGGCCTTACTCCCAAGGTGGAGATAGTATGATCACATATCAACATTTTGAGAGTCCCGATATCATCATCTATTTCCTTCTATTCCTATTCAAGCGTAAGACGAAGAGTTCCTTTTTGGCTTGTTTCATGTTTAGGAGTCATGTGTGATTTATGTGTTCCCATGACCTCCTTATTTTATGAATGTTCCTGAGAATTCATGTTTAATAATAAAATGAGTTTTCATGATATATGTCCCTCATGATGTTATGCATTTTAGTACAATGATTAAGCATTTGACTTCATGGATTGAATTTGTCATGACCTGAGTCTAGAGCCCAGATGTGACACGGCGTACTCGACCCTGAAGGGGTCTTCTACAAGCCTCATAGATCATTCTTTTCATAGGTAATAGAAATATTACACAATTAAATTTTTTATTTAAAACCATACAATCTAACATTCAAAAACATTTAAACGCAAGCGGAAGTCTATATCTCACATGGCCATCTTAGACACAATCTTGAACAAAAGTAGGGACACGACCCTTTACAATAGAAATATAAAATAGTCTATTACATGAAAAGGAAAGAAACTTCTAAACACTTGTCCTCGATCTATGAGGACATACCCAAAATGTATTGGAGAACTCTAATCCAAGCTTTAACTAGAGAAATGCAAATCACTTGCCGGAACCTACACTTGTAGTAAAACATAGAAGAAGAATGGGTTAGCACAATTAAGTACTAAGTATGATAGCCATGCAAAAACATGCTTAAAATGGACATTTTATTTTTAAGTCATGCTTTTATGCCATTTTGGTAAAACTTCATGAACATAAGTATAAGAGGCATAATATAAGTCACAACCAACATTCAAGCCATATTTTCACATTAGAACATAAACAACATATACATCATTACCTTCGCATTAAGTCTTCACCTCAAGTAACCCTCAAGCTATACCTTGTGCAATGTATGGATAGCGTCCCATACCACCACCCACACTAAGGTACCACTTTAAGGTCACCAAAAGTGAACTTACCATTCATCCTTTCCACCTTTACACAATAAAGCATATAAGAGACATAAAATTACATAAGTCACATCATCACATTAAGACCAACATCAAATACAACTCTAACTTATGCTTGTGCAATGTGCTAGCAGCATCCCATACTACTACTCACACTCAGTACTCCTTTGAAGTCACCATAGATAAGGCACATTCATATGCAATAAGTCATGACAAGGAAGTAACTCATAATACAATCCAAGTATAACATGCATCTTTACATTAGACATATAAGCATATAAGTCAACCTTCTTCATTAACTTCATTTAGGACACATTCATTCATTAGCCATTAAGACTTAGAGAACTCACTATGACCGTCTCAAAGCCTATTCATGCAATGCATGGATAGCATCCCATACTACCACCCACACTTCATAGAAATCCTCAAGAAACCATAATTCACATCTCACATGATGGGAATAAGCGTTTAACCGACATAGACATGAGAGTTGGATCATGGAATCTGGTGTCATATAGCCCCACACCGTAAAGAGGTGGTCTTCTTGCCTAAAGAAAACCAATAACCTAGCTTACGTCGATCCACTAGCTAGACCTATGTGGGCACATAGTTTATGGGATAGGAAGATGTTTATTGGAACCCTAGCCTAACATTAGAGTTTCCATCTTACCATATACATTCGGTACTTAGCCTACATTCCCATAGATCATTTCATTAACATTACATTAGTGCTCTAGGGAGGAATGTCATTGACCTATCGACCCAAGATATATCATTACCCAAGGAAGGAATGCTATAAGCCTATCTATCCATGGTACATTAAAGGATAGCTTTAGAGTCCTCATGAAAGGAATGCCAAAGCCTATCGATTCATGGTTCCTCATTACATTCTTATACTCATGAAAGGAATTCCATAAGCCTATCAATTCATGGTACATTGACTCATTAAGAAAGAAATGTTATTAGCCTATCGATTCTAGAGTCTTCATTACAATAGATCATTTATGAAAGAAATGCCTTAAACCTATCGGTTCATATCCATCAAGTCAAGACACATTCATTACTCATATATGAAAGGAATTCCATAGCCTATCGATTCATATTCATCAAGTCAAGACACATTCATTATACAAGAAAAGGATGCATAATCCTACCAATTATAGATTCAACATTCACATTACTTTTATTTGTATAAGAAAAGGATGCTTAAGACTACCAATTCAAGTTACAACAATACATTACAGAAACCCTTCACATTCCATCATTATCATTCATGAGTGTCAAATTGAGAAATAGCCTTTCAATAAGAACACATTTACATTCTATACAAGATCATCATTCTATCATTGAAATCACATGCATATCCTTCACATCATAATCATACATAGTAATTAAGCACCTCCACCATTCAAGTGGATCAACCTCTCTAGCACAATTCTACTTCAACATGAAATTAGGTCATAACTTGCCCCTTCCAAGGCCATGAATTCACTTTCACCGAAAAACCTTTCATTAATACAATTAGGCATGAATAGTGATGCAATTCAACAATCTAAATATATTTAGGCATAATCCAACAACATTCATTCATGATCAACAAACCCACTTCATAAAACACAATTTAGGAATTGAGAGAATTCATGGGTTCATAGAGTATTTTCATCATAAATCATCAATTAAACATTAATACAATCATAATTTGTCATTAGAAACCATTTGAAAATGTTTGATGAAAGAAACCATGAGATTGAGTGAAACCCTAGATATTTCATACTTTGAAATCACTTTGGATTTGGCTCCTTGAATGGAAAATTAGACAAGGATCAAGACTACCATACCTTGCTATTGATTCCCCACGAAAATCCTTTTAAAACCTTGAAGATTTGACCTTGAGAGCTTGAAGTCTTCACCTCAAATGGAGGTTTCTAGAGAGAGACTTTAGGTGGGGAGGGAGGTTTTGATTTTGGGTTTTGAAGTAATGAGATGAAAAATAGAGTTTAACACTTTTAATACTCTTAAAATACCATAAATAAATTAAAATAACCGTCCCACCACTTATCTAAATTAATTAGGTAATTACCAAACAACCCCTCACCTTGGCCGAACCACACCAGCAACATAGGTGCAATCGACAGATCCCCATCCACGGACCATGGATGGGTTAACGCCTCGTGCTATCACCTCGTGGTTTATGGATGGGGTTGGTTTGGAGGGCCATGACATACGGAGGCCATCCACGGGCAGTGGATGGACCTACGAGGCGTGGACCCCTTCAGTAGGTCACTCCATTTTTTGACAACTTTCTAGTTTCAAGGGATCTTGGGGGTTAGGCTTAGGGTCCTCCTCAAAGACACCTAGGGTGGTGCATGGGGAGTCATACCTTGCCGTTTAACCCCTCAACCCTAGCTCGGGACAACATCTAACCACCTCAAACCTCATGACAAACTCACACACTCACTAGTTAGGCTCTAGTTTTACTTATTCGTTTTATAGGTCGTTACAAAATTGATGAACATGTTTTGTATGTTTTTGATGAAATGGTATTTTGGCTCCATAATGTTGTGTTGAGCTTACTTTTAGTTGGAGAAGATAGTTCCTCCTATGACTATGTGATATAAGATATTTAGAAGAGTTTGTATAGGCTTATTCCCAAAGGGGAAATGTTGTGCCTAGCTAGCAAGGTTGTTATGTGTTTATGTGTTGCCATGACTTCCTTATATAATGAATGTTCATGAAAACTTGTCTTTTGAAAGAAAATGAGTGTATGTGAATTATTTTCCTCATGTTGTAGAGCTTTTAGTATGAGTTGTCTATTGTACTTCATGAGAAGAATATGTGAGCATGCTTTAGTTTGGAGTTGAGAAATTCCTCCTTGAATAAAATGCTTTTGAGAGTAATTATATATGATCTCCATGAAAGTATGTTGATCATGTTATGACTACGAGATGGTAATTCCTCCTTGAACATGGCTAGTTATTGAAATTCTTGCATCTTGGGTTGTTTGATGAACTTCCTACTTCCTTATGTTACTTTGGTCATGTTGAATTGGAGTTGATCTTTCCACTTTCAAGTTGTGTATTATTTTGATGTTGTATGCCTTATGTGCTGCTAGTCTAGAGTCTTTTCCCTTGTGAAGTGTTTAAAAATGTCATTCGAGGAAAAATGTTCCCAAGGGGGATATAATGTAACACTCCGGAAAATAGTAGACTAAACTAGAGCCCTAAGCTAGGATGTTAGAGTTTGATGTTTAGAATTTGAGAGTTGTTTCCCATGCTTAGAATGAGGGGTTTAGTGGTTAAACATCAAGGTACGTTTTAAACCCCGTAGTTTAGAAGATATTATAAGGTTTGGTTGAGGATTTCAAGGGCATGTGCCAAGGCAAAAGGGAAAAGCCTAAGACAAAGGCCAAGGCTGCCCAAAGCATGAGGCACACTACCTCATGTTCACAACCACCTTCACAACCAGTGGTCTTGACCACGGTTCATGAATGCTCTCGTGAAGGTCCCTTGAAAGTGTGGAATACAGGACCTTGAGGCCAAGCCAATGCCTAAGGACCACGATCCACTTCACGGGTAGTGGTCATGACCACGGCTCGCGGTAAGGCTCGTGGTCATGCCTTAGTGTCGTGGAGGCCAAGGCTTCCTAAAGAAATGCATCTAGCCATTGCCTACCATGACCATGAGGGTCTTCACAACCAGTGGTGGCCACCACAAACCATGGTGCCACCCGTGATTGGTCAGGCAGTGAGCTCACAAGGCTGCCCAAGGAAGGCTCTCCTTTACGAACAACTTCATGGCTCGTGGTGAAGACCATGGACCGTGGGAAGACTCGTGGGATTACCTTCACCACTTGGGAGCCTTAACAAGTAGAGGGAGCTACTGGTCAAGGGACCATGGGCCGCGGTGCCCTTGACGGCTCATGAAGCTTGGTCGTGAGGCCTAGCACCTCACTTATAGTGGGGGTTATTTTGGGGTTTTCATGTTTAAGTCCAAATGAAGTGGAGTCATTTTAGGTGAATTTAGGGGTAATATTTAAGTCGTTTTATATCAAATTACCCCCAATTACCTCATATTTTCTAAGCACCCAAATCAAAACCCAAAAGTTCTTCTCCTCTCAAATCTTTCTCTCTAGGAAATTTCCATTGAAGAACAAGAAAAGACATCAACTAGGGTTCGAAAAAAGGGACTTTTCGTAAGACCCCAAAAAAATTTTGATCTAAGACTCGAACTGTTCTTTGTAGTGAGTGCGATTTTACTAAGGAATTTCAAATTTCTTAGGTATCGAGGTTAGGTCGCTAGATGTAGCACCTTGAGTTCCAAAAACTACTAAATTGGAAATAGCAAAATTTGAAATTTTGCAAGTTATGCTTAAGTATGAGTTTTGGGTCGACTTAAACCGACCATAACTTCTCTCTCAAGATGAGTTAGGTGTGATACCAGATACCGTAGGAAATACCTTTGAATTATCTTTCTAACACCATCGAGTTTGCTAAGTTTCAAGTTCAGATGAGTGAGATATGACCTTTTGAAGTTAGGGTGTCCAGTTAAGGAAAGTTTGCCGAAAATAGTAAGGGGTATTTTGGTCTTTGCCTTACCCAATCAGATTTAATTCATTATTAGTAGTATTTTAGGGGTATAATATGATTAGGTTCAGTTTTATAATCCTAGTTTACGCCTAGGGTTTTAGTTGAGAGTTCAAGAAGAGAAAAGAAGAAGAGAGAAGAGGAGAAAAGAGAAGGGATCGAAGCGTTCGTCGAAATTCTTGAGAGCTGTTGCAGATTTTTGCCATGGGTTTGATCCCTAAAAGGTATGTAAGCTTCCAGAGTGTTGGGTTTGGTCACCCACATGCCAAACATATTATTTTCAGCGAAGGTTCATTCTCAAAAAGTTGAAGGATTTAAGTTCTTGATAGGTGTTCTGGAGGTATTGAGGTCAGGTCAATGGATGTAGCACCTTGAGATCCAAAAACTACTAAATTGGAAATAGCAAAAACTGAAATTTTCCAAGTTATGCTTAAGTAGGAGCTTTGGGTCTACTTAAAACGACCATAACTTCTATCTCAAGATGAGTTAGGTGTAATAACAGATACCGTAGGAAAGAACTCTGAATTATCTTTCCAACACCACCGAGTTTGCTATGTTTCAAGGTCGGATGAGTGAGATATGACCTTTTGAAGTTAGGCTGTCCAGTTAAGGAAAGTTTGCCGAAAATAGTAAGAGGTATTTTGGTCTTCTCCATACCCAATCATATTTAATTCATTTTTAGTAATATTTTAGGGGTATAATCTGATTAGGTTCAGTTTTATAATCCTAGTTTACGCCTAGGGTTTTAGTTAAGACTTCAAGAAGAGTAAAGAAGAAGAGAGAAGAGGAGAAAAAAGAAAGGATCGAAACGTTCGTCGAAATTCTTGAGTGTTGTAACGGATTTTCCCCACGGGTTTGATCCCTAAGAGGTATGTAAGATTTCATAGTGTTGGGTTTGTTCACCCACATGCCAAACATATTATTTTCAGCGAAGTTTCATTCTCAAAAAGTTGAAGGATTTAAGTTCTTGATAGGTGTTCTTGAGGTTCATTAAAAATCTTGTCTTGTTGGAGTTTTGATGATTTCTTGAGTTGAAAGTGATTGTTTGGATTGTTTTTTTGAGTGTATTAGTGTGTACTTATGTTGGGTAATTGAATCTAAGGAAAACATGAGAAAAGAAATCGATTAAAAGCGATATAGGGTCAGAAAACGAGAGGCAAAATTCATCGAAACGTTGCCTAGGGAGAGGCTGGCGCGGCGCGCCCCAGATGAGGGACTGGCGCCCCACGCCCAGAATGCACCAAGGTCGCCTGCCCCCACTCCTTTTTCGTCGATTGTCCCGTTTGATCCCCTTTTAAGTGTAGCTTCACTCCCTTTGATTCTAATCACTCTAAACTACTTCCAAATACCTAGAAATCATTCATAACATGATCATAACATTGAATTCATAATTCATAATTCATAATTCAAAATTCGAGGTAAAGTTAAGAGTAATATCTTGAGAGTTCTTCAGATCATTTAGAAAGAGTCCCTTTTAGTTCTTTTGAGGAGTCTTCTACAACTTCTAGAAACTTGTTTCAAGACTCGAGTAAGTGAGCATGTATTCATGAGAAGAATGTATTCATGAGTCTACACTATCACCATCCTTCATATCATGAACCATAACTCTTGAATTCATAATTCACATTCAAGAGAGAGTTGAGAGTAGAGTTCAGGAAAGTCTTTAAGTTCAATTGTGAATCCTTTGAGATCCACCATCGATTTGAGTTAGGTTTTGAGAAGTAAGTATGAGATTGAGAGCAGTAGTTTACATAAGTTCCATGTTGTTATGTAGACCTTCGAGTCGAGTTGTTCATGCCCATAAATTCTGCATGAACTTCATATATTGAGTACCTTTGAGAAGAGTAGTATCTTCAAGTTCTATGTCTTGAGTATTGAGTTCCTTATCCCCTTTGAGATTATATTTCTAAGCATGGACTATTACATGTTACCCATGAAGTCTGTGAGTTGAATTGTTCATGCCTATAATTCTGCATGAACCCTATAAGTCGAGCAGTCTTGAGATGAGATGTATCTTTGAATCCTTGAGTTGAGTCGTTCATGCTCATAATTCTGCATGAACCCTCTGAGTTGAGCATTCTTGAAATGAGTAGTGTCCTTGATTTTCTTGAGTTCCAAGTATTGAGTTCTATCTATGGTTTTTGAAAACCTTGTATTGAGTCATTCATGTCCATAATTCAGCATTAACCATATTTTAAGAAGTCTTTTACAAATGTTTAAACTTTGTTTTAAGACTTAATATTTGAAGTTGAGTAAAGAGTAAAGTAAAGTTCATTTTCTTTAAAATGATATATGGGAACTAAGTGAATGAATGTTTTCACATTTAAATAAGAATGGAACACTGAGATTTTCAAAAGAGCCTTGAAGCTAGTGTTTCAGTAAAGAGCCTTTGTGCTAGTTTTTTAGTAAAGAGCCTTCGGGCTAGTTTTCTGTTAAAGAGTAAATGCTTTCACAATAAAGCAAGAGAGGAAATACGAAGGTTATACTTTACAAAATTACCAAAATCATTTAGTTCAAAGATAATAAAAGATTGGAATGAAGCAGGATTACAAGATACTTTAGGAGCAAGAATAAGATACTTACAAAAATGGTATTCAGAAATATGTGAAAAATATAGAGAAGAAATGAAAATGGAAAAAACCATAATAAAAAACTTAGCATGTTGTAAAGATAAGATAGCACCCCAATTTGGATGTAATGATAACTACTATAAAAAGAAATACAGGAAACCAGGCAAATATAAAAAATATAAATCCCAGTATAAGTACAAAAGACCTCGAAGAAAATACTACAGAAGAAATTATAATACCAAAAGACCATTTAGCCCAAAGAAAAAAATAACTGAATGTACTTGTTATAATTGTGGAAAAACTAGGACATATAGCTAAATATTGTAAATTACCCCAAAATCCTAATGAAGAAGAATATACAGAAATAGAATATATAAATTATGAGCCAGAAAGTGATGATAGTATATATGAATTATTTGAAAATGAAGAAGAAGATAATTTATATGATAATATAGATGACTGAAAAAGACGTACAAATAATAACTCAAGAGGATCATATAACTGAAGAATCCACGGAACAAAAAGTAATATTTGATATTAATATATTTGAACAAATAAAAGGAAAAGAACTAGTCCTAAGTGTAGAAAAAATATTTAAAGTACCAATAATAAAAAAATTATTTAAAAGACAAAAAGAAGAATATTACGTGGTAAGCCAAAAAGAACATATAATAGATTGTAAATATACCAAAGGAAAAGCGAAAATACCAATAATAAATAAAAGAATAATAAACAAAGAAATACAAGAAATTAAAGCTAAAGGCCCAATAAAATATGTACACCTAAGAGGAACAGAAATATTAATAAAAGCATGTTTCAGAGAAGGAATAGATACACCAATAGAAATATATCTATCAGACAACAGATTAGTAGAACCTATAGAAAAAAGTATAATAAGTGCAGTAAAAGGAAATCTAATATACCAAAAATTCAAATTTATAATAAGCGCCAATTATTCAGTAGCAGTAAACAATAGAAACATAGATAAATCTCTAGTATTATATTGGAAAATGTGAGGAATAGAGTTAGTCCCAGGAAGTAAGATATTTACAGCAAGATGTAAAAATTTATATGTATTAACAACAAAACATAAAATAACAGCAAAAAATAAGATAAATAGAATAAAAATAGAAAATCCTTTTGAACAAATTGTTACAGTAATAGATAATAATGATTACAGTTACAAGGAAATAGATATAGAAGAAGATTTAGAAATAGTAAGTGACAGAATAAGCAAATCAAAAAGAATGAAAGGAATAAACCACAGTAATGAAACACCTCAACTTTCAAGAAAATCAATAGAATATCAAATGATAAAAGATATAGAACCATACCATTACTATATAACTGGAATAATGGAACAAAGAAAAATATATTATAATAATAAACACTGGCCAAAATGAAAATTACATAACAAGAGAGTTAGTAGCAGAAGATGAAATAACCTCTAAAGAACGAACGTGCCCAGAATTATCAAAAGAGTTAATAAATTCTGAGGAAACAGCAGAAAAAGAAATAATTATTGGAGGAATAGTAATATTAATAAATTTCAAAATTTATCAAGGAGATAACATAATATTAGGAATAAAATGGTTAGAAGAAATGAAACCATATATGTCACGACCCGATTCCTCAAGTCATGATGGCACCTACTATAACCCACCAGTAGGTAAGCCAACCCGCAACCCGGAACAACAAGTAATGGGTCTGAGGGTAGAAACTAAACAAGAGTAGGAAATTAACAATATAAACAGGCGGAATCAAACCAAAAACCTATATACAAATAAAGATCCCTCCCAGAACCTGGAAGTCACCAGTACAGAGCTACTACAA